>JBAHVQ010202311.1:0-13047 GCA_036872915.1 Nanipora kamurai
GCATTTTATCGATGGCATAATGAATGCTGAAATGTATTGTGATATTATGCAAAAAAAATGCTACCATCCCTTCGTCGGCTTGGTCGTGGGGCAATATTCCAACACGACAACGACCCTAAACATACCGCCAAGAAAACTACTGCTTTCCTGCAGCGCCGGAAGGTTAAAGTACTCCAATGGCCAAGCATGTCACCAGATCTAAACTCAATAGAGCATCTTTGGGGCGTTTTGAAAAGAAAGGTTGAAAAACGTGGACCTTCCAATATTAGGGAATTGAAGAATATCATTGAAGAAGAGTGGGACGCAATCGAGCCGACCGCTTGTTCCAACCTTGTGTATTCAATGCCTAGGAGAGTTGCTTCTGTCTTAACAAATGGCGGCAGACACACTAAATATTAATGATTTGCAATAGTCTGACTGAATGACATTTTGGGTGTACTAAATTTTGGAAAGGGTAATATGTCAAAAGGTGTCTACTCCAGTATAATTCTGTATGTTCCTATAAAAATACTTATAGCTCAGCATAAATAAATGATAAAAAAACATTTCTGGTACGTGTATGATTCGAATTTCACTGTAGAAATAGCGCTACACCGAATTGCCTTGTTTTTAGTGGCAAGTGTACTCATTTATGGTTTATACTGTAAAAGCTTTTGTTTCGGGCATGCTTATGAACGAACGTTTTCAAACTAAGTGCACTGCATTTCGATCTCCTCGCCCCTTTGTTGGAAACCTCATCCTCTTTTTCACTGCTATAGTCCTCAAAAAGTGATCATTTGAGGTCTGTTCACACTGGACGCCAAACCGTAAAGCGACGCGACTTTCCAGTTCTTAAAAACGAATAAAATTGCAGCGCTCCGTTTATTACTCGAATATACTAAAGATATGTATGGTTGAAAAGCTTGTATAATTGGCTGTCATAAAATTATTTAGCTTGTATGAACATGAAGAAAAAGTCCACTTCTGTTTCTGACACTTCCGCTTCGTATTTAAGAGGTAACGGTAAACAAGGATTTACGGGAATTGTCTGAAAATTCCGCACCTGGTAAATAAACATATTTGGAACAAAACTACATCTGGGTTTGTGAATTATATTTTACGCAACCAATTAACTTCTATTTTCAGGTCCGTACACATTTGCTTAACTCGCACTTTTTGCTGTAAATCGATAAATTTTGAAAATTTTAAAAATCTAAGACATTTTTTCCCTCAATATATTCATTTGCCTGGTGGTGAATTTTAACAAGATTCCCATAAATTCTTGTTTACTGTTAGCCTCTTGAATATGGAACGGAAGTTTCAGAAACAGAAGCGGACTTCTTTTTTGGTTCATGCAAGCTCAATAATTTCGTGACAGTCTTGCAGTCAGTTAATTAACCTTTTCGATCATACACGGCTTTAGTGTATTCGAGTAATAGGTGCAGTACTGTGACGTTGCGAGCAAAATGTACCGCAAAGGACTACAGTAACCTTAAATTAGATGACATGCAAACGGTTGGTCGTATTTCACCGAAACGAAAAGGTTACTAGCCAACCTATAGATTTTTTGTAATATTCTCGAAACACGGCAGAACAAAGTGGTATGTGGTTCCTATACTGTACGCATGCATATGGCAACTCCATAAATGAAAGGACATAACAAACGCTTAACTTGACACTACGAAACGAAGAAGCTACAAGCATTATACGTAACCAGGAAGAAAGTAGAAAGCCTCGATATGTAAACGATATGTAAGCTGAATTTAATTCATTAATTAAACTCTAGTTATGACAGACAAAACATAAAGTCCCGCTTCGAATTGGATGTATTGAACTTTCTTAAAACACAACTTCTACTTTTTTAACAGCTTCAAATTCTAAAACATTGCAAGCATCAAAGTATGTCTCACAAGCGCAACGTATTGTTAATTAACTTTTGCAACATTTTATACCGCAGCGTTTTTCGTTTGATTTGCACACCTTTCTTTTTACTTCAGCAGTATTCAAAAAGTTTTCATTCCCGGTTATTGATGAGTAATGAGGTGCACTTCCGCTTTTAAGGTCATATCTTTCATTTGAAGTATGGCCATCATTTGGTTTTCTAACTTCGTTTCGTGGTTTGATGAGCAAACGATCAGCCAGCCAAAGTTTTTCCGCATAATCTTGGTCTAGATGAGCAGCCAAAGAAGAGTTTATGATCTGCAGCGCAAGGAATGTGATCAAAACGAGTATCGCAAACGAATGATTTCCCCGAGACATCTTTCCAAATATGAATGTAAATTTGACTTAACTTCGAGACGGCTTCAGTTAATTGGGTGGTGTTTCTCAACCGGTGGCGGGCTTTATATAGATTTACCTACTTGCTCTCAAGATGTTCATTTACATTGAAGGTAGCGTCTTTTTTGCAAAACAACGGTTTAAATAAGAATCGGAGAAACTGCAGGTGCATCACTAAGTCGTGAAAACCAAACATTCATTAACTATGAGCGACTGAGACAATGTGGATACGCTTGGATTACAAGGGCAGGCAAAGTATATTCCTGCCAGTGATAGATGAAGATAGCAAATACATGAGTATAATTTTAATAGTGTATATTTCGAATTTCAGATGATTCAACATGAAGAAATTTAAGCGACGTGATCAATTGCTTACATGTCATGGACACCAAATTAAAATGTAGTCACAATGAAGAGACCCCATAACCCTTGCATAATTGTTGATTAGTAATTGCAATGCAAAATTACTTAAGTGTATTTTTCGTGTTGACAAGATAAATTAGTAACCTTCAAAGCTGTTTAAGAGAACTTAGAACAAATACAAGAATAGAAGAAATTCACGAAAACGAATTTGACTATTAAAACTTGGCTATTACAACTTAATTTTGAAAGGGCACAGCTGTGATGTGGTAATAAACGTAGCTGATTTGACTGTTGTAAATGACTGTTTCATGCCGGCTTTGAGTTAAGTGTTGCATGCAGGCAGCTTTCCTTGTTTGCAGTTTGTTAGCACGCCTTGTGCTATGGTTGGACGAGTCACGCGTACATTTAGAGTGATAATGTAATGGCCCCGTTTCATTACTTCAGGCAATTCATCTTTGAGTTGGATGTAAGTTATGCTTAATTCTTAACTGGCATGAACTATGTTGTACGTCTTGAAAAAAACAACTTTGTCTTGAAATGAAAATAATGGCCACACTTTCAAACTCAGTACAATTTAATGAAATTATTTACCTGTGACACTGGCCTTAAAAAACTAAAACAAAATACAAACGAAAAGAAACCAAAACAAGTTTGTCTTTCCAGCTGTTGCTTGTGTTGTCACTGCATTTTACAGACTATGTTACGACTGTTAATATATCAGCTATGTTAATTTGAGTTACTCTGATATAGCTTGCCTTTTTAAATTAAATTTACGCTTGATCATCGTGACCGTAGACAAAGTTGTAAGTAAGAAATGCGACTGCCTTCCTTTCATTTCTTGAACATGACTTGCACCAGGTGTTCACTCAATTCTCAACGCTTTTAATAAACAAAAGCATCGCAGCTTTGTGGATGTACCTTACACATGAAAATGATCAAAATTATTTTAAGAAACACCAACGTGCCATCGTAAAGTGTAAAAGTTCTATTATCGTTGACTAAAATTAACGTGATAGTATATGCACGTTTCTTCAGTCGAGGTAATCACAATTACACTTTCAGTGCTGCAGACAACATCTTCTCTGATATTCTCTTAAGCCAACTTTTCGGTTTGACACTTAAAATCATCACTTCTACGGATGAGATTCTTTGCCAGCAAAATGGTTTTTCCTTAGGGGGAGCTTTATGCTTGATCACGAACACAAGAATGACTATAAAGGTTGATTTCCACTGCGTGCAAAAAAGTCGTGGGTGCGATATCGTTCTTTCGGTCTGTTGGCTAATGTTAATTGTGGAGCGGGAAATTTGGCACCAAGTCAATTTTTTCCCAACAGAATTGTTGACCGTGTGACTTTTTATACCCAGTGGAAATAAGCCTTATTATATGTCATTTACGCGCTATTTTACGCTCGCCTTCACTTGCTGGCACTAAGTTGCAACCGTTGTTCTTTTGAGCACGCGTTTCGTTTAAAATCTCGTTAGTCTACGAGAGGGAAGAAACGTTGAGAGGTGCAGAACTTGTTTTGTACCTCTCAACTAGCGTGCTTTAATTATTTTTGTTGATAGAAAAAGTTCACGAAGGAAAACGGAAAACAAACGAATACTCGTTGTTTACGTTTCCGTTGTTAACAACGTAGGGAAGAAATATGTGACAACAATCACGAGCACGACTTTGTAGATGCTGCTTAAACTAATAGTCGTACTACAGTACTAGCTACATCGTCAGGGTAATATAAAACGATAAATTCATAATTAACCTACACTGCTGAAGTCAACTGAAAAAGTTGACTCGAGCGGGATTTGAGCTCGCACCTTCGGGTATCCGGTCTGCCACTCTACCTGTTGAGTACTAGCTACTCTTGGTCAAATCTATTAAACTCCTTGATATCAGCCTTGAGTTGAGGGTCTCTCAAAGGCAAATTGATTTTGTCCAAGGGTCACCAGGTCTGATCGTTTTACAGGCATTTTGCAGGTAAAATATCGTCAAGGCCATGTAACACGTGCACGGTAATTTTTCTTGCATGCGACTTTCAACAGTACGACGTTGAAAGAAAAGTTACAGAAGAATTTGCATGTGTAACATCTCCACTTTGCAACCCTTCTCGCGACGACAAATTGGATACAAGTTGCAGGAAAAATTCAACCATCTTCCACTTTTCTCAAAGTTACACGACAAGTTGCATCATGTAACATCTCCTCTTGTAACTTGTGCAATGCTTCGAAAAAGAGCAAATCACCACTGGACCAAAGACGGAGCATTACAGGTTGCGGAGCAAATTGCGAACGTCTGACATTCCCACTTTGCAATCTTGTCGCGCGACGAAAAAATTGCGTTACAAGTCACGAGAGAAGTTCAAGCTAGCATTTTATAGTTTTCACAACTCTACAAACAAGTTGAACCTTATAACATCCCTTCTTGCAACTTGTCTTGGACTGCTGCAAAAAAGACCCAATTATACAACCGAACCAAAGACCGATCGATTTCAGGTAGCAGAATAAATTGCGAACGTCCGACATCCCCTGAGCAATTCGCCATGATTTTTTCGCCACAGAGATTGCGTTACAGGTTATAAGAAAAATAATCACTGGTAACATGGCCGAGCAACATTAGTGATGACATTATTCATCGTTATAGAACGACACCTATAAGAGAATAACGTGAGTCTCGTCTTCGCATAGTCTTGTATTTCTCTTTTACTGGGTTTTTTTTTTCCAGTTTTACAATAGTTCTTCGTGTTATGAGTTTATTACTGCTGTTCTCTTTGCTTTCAGTGGCATATAATATATTCTTCATAACTCAGTCGAAACACTGCCAAAGTTTGAATTAGTGTGTACCTACCATGCAAATAGAACAACAAAACAACCTCAAGTCAAAAGACTTTTAATTCTTACAAAATCGTTGTGCTTAATAATAAGAGATTAGCTTAAACAGTAATAATTCAAATTTATTGAAACGGCAGAGTATGTCTTGCTTGGGTGATTTGACAACATTCCATGCCATAGCGCACTTTAGGATGTTTACAAAGACGAATTTGCTTGTTTATAACAGAATTTTAAAAACTTATTAAACTAATTTGCTGATAAACAGTCATCTGTGTTTCCTTTCAGAGCCATGTTTTGTTCAGTTGAGGCTCAGGCTGTACTATTTTGTACTAATAAGTTTCCAACTTTCGTCTTCAGACGTTTATCCTGCCAAAGTTTTCAACATCATCTACACCCACATGGACCGCCAAATCGGCGTATATCTACTGTAGCTCACTGAACGTAATCCAGTGGATGACAACGGACGCAAGTTATCCCTTCGACATCTTTCCTTGGGAAGAATGTTCAAGAGAATTCCATGCGAGCTCTTGCAGGTTCACCTATAAATCGCACTTTTTTTTCCTTTCACTCTCAACAAACTGTCAACTTCATACAATTTAATTTATCTCAAGATGTTCAATTGGACTGAATTGCATAACCAAAGATGTTTAGCTAATAGCAATCCAGCAAACAAACTACTTGCTAACCCATGAAAGCTTATCTTTAGGTCGTCTTTTCTCAGTACCGCATTTTTTTTGCACCATGCCAATATATATATATATATATTGGCAAGTAATTGCCATCAAAATCATATATTGAAAAGTAATATATATATATTACTTTTTTTAATGATGTTTCCTTATACTGTGCAAGAAGTTCACAATGTCTTCAGTAGTCAGAGGATCAAATTAAGGATGAAAATACAGGAAATGTGTTTTTACAATTAGTGCTAAAATGTGTGTCATGGGAAAAGCTTATCGATGACATTTCCTTAACCTAATTTGTCTGTATGTTGTTATATTTGTGTTGTTAGTTTTAAAATTGCTCTTGTTACGGTCGAGATATGTTTGGCGTTGGATAATTATCACTGTCATGATATTATATGGCGTCACCTCGTCTGATGTTCAAATTATCAGTGCCTTCATTGATAAACGCATGCTGCGTTTATGCGACTGGTGTTTACAGAAATATAGGCCGTTTACGTTTTGCATAATGTTTACAATATATGTCGTCTGCAGTTCTTGTGAAACTGAAAAAGCATACATATTGTACGTCGGGTATTATATACTATCCAAAGTCAAAAATTTACGAAATTGGGCTGGCAAAATATACGGAGTATACTAACAATATTCTGACTTATAATGCTTTGAAAGCAATTTAAAAAATGACTTCTATTTTTTTCGTTTTTTCAACGTCTCCACATCTTTCTCTGTCTTAACTCCTTCCTGTCCGTATAGGTCCTCAGTAACTTATGGAGACTTTAGTATTTTTGTACTGGCCAACACCAGACTATTTTACTCTCGCTAACGCAGAAGATTTTTCTCGCCAAGGGGAAAGTTCTAGCTCGGACAGGAAAGGATTAACCAGGGTTTATAATCTATGTCCTTAACTCTGTCCTGTCCTTATAAGTCCTCAGTGACCTATGGAGACTTTAGTATTTGACTTTGGCTAACACCAGACGATTTTACTCATCCAGGGGAAAGCCTTCGGACAAGAAAGGGTTTTAATCATCACCAGAAGTGACTCAGACACTATGCTAAATCTTCAAAACATGGCACCATGAAAAGGGAACTTTATGGAGATTTTTTCCACACGAACTTTAATTCAAACATCTTGCCGCAAATAATGTTGACTAATATATTCCGTTAATGATGCGACAGTTAACTTTGTATCGCACCAATTTACATTTACTAATCAAAAAAATAACTTTCGTTAACATGTCATATGGAACCCTTGTCTTTGAAAACACTTAGTTTATTATGGCACATTTCGAAATCATCTTCCGGTGAATAGGTCGTATATTCCTTGAATATACCCTTCAGTTTGCACGGTATTACCATCCATGTATGAACTGAATTCGTGACTATGCTTTCGGCAACAGCCTTCGTAGCTCAATTTTCAGAGCACTGCATTGGAATCGCAGTCTTGTCTGTTAGATTCGCAGCCGAGGGCCCAACAGTTGCATTTTTTTATAATAGTTCTCGGCCTTTCTCGGCTGAGTCCTTCACCATATCATTTGAGCGGTTCTGACACGTCACCCAACAGAGATTTCGTAAGGCTTCCCACACTGTACGAACTTCGAATTCCAAATCCTTGTCAATGATATCTTATAGAGACATGGCGGGCATTTTTTGGGAACTATTTCTTTTTGAGAATTCAAACGATGGAGAGGTACTGTATTCGTTTGTCTTCTACTCCAGTTTAGAAAAAGGCAGCATACAGTTCTGTCTATTCAGCTCCAAGTAGCAGAATAGACGGAATAGCATGCTCAATGGCTCCGAAAATTTTAAAATGGCGGAATAGACATCGACCAATTCGAGTATCAAAAACAGCTATCACACTTTAAGTAAGAAATTCCAATCGTAAAGTAATTGTATATAATATTCTGGTCTGGAGATATTGTATAGTTTTCCTGGAACTTCACAACAGTTTCAAGAGCCAATTTTCCACCTCAAACAGCAGGTTGAAGAACATGACTTGCTGCACGTTGGAACCCAGATTATCGCAGCCAACTCTTTTCAGTTTCGGAATATTTCATGATTACTCGTTTGGTGCTTAGTGTTCGGAAAATCATTTCTATTTTGTATTAAAGAATTGTCGGAATAGTTCCAAAAGAGTTCACCCATATTCTTACACTACTCTGGCTTGAAAAGTTTTGAACGTAGATTGCGAACCTACCATTCATGAACCAACTTTTCAACACCCCTATCAAGTGTCTTTATCAAACATGATCGTTCTGAGCATGAGGTCCCTATTCATATCCTCAAACAACTACTGTTCACATTATCCATTAATGAGATGTAAACGGACCTCCAGTAATAAACCATCGTCATTGTGATTAAATGGAGGGGGCGCCTTTGATATGTCACTCCTCCAGACAGAGTCTTTAACTGTAATTTGAATTTGAAATTTGATAGTACCCATGCTAAGTTAAAAAATACAATGGATTTACAAATAATTTACTTATAAAATATTTATAAGGATTGCAGAGTGCCAATTACAACAGTTAATAATGTAAAACTTAATAATGTCATAAATATTTACAAGATCTTGCAATAGAAGATAATTTGTGTCTTTGAGTTCTCCAAAAGGTGGAGCATTTGCCTCCGTTTCTTGGTCTTAAGCAATATGAATGATCGGTAGTCTAGGACAGCAGATCATGACTAGGATGATTTAGATCATCCTGTATCTTAACCTCTCGCATAGTAGGGAGCTCTGTCCCGTTTCTTAAAGAAGACAGACTGTCCCTGTTCAAACCTTTACTCCTCGTCTTCACACGTTGTAATTCTGTAAAGCTGCGGTCAGCTGTTACGAATCTTAAGTATATGGCAAAATAACGGTAATCCAACTGAGACATTCCTGAAGACTTTCCTGCATTGCTGAATTTCCGGAAAAAGTAGCTCATAATCGACTTGGGGTTAGGGTTAAGGTTGAGGTTAATGTTAGGGTAATAGATGTGATGTGCGAGCAAGATGGTTTCGTTCAACGACATCATCTTAAATAATATGGATAATGGTCACGTAACTGGTGTGGTCTTTATTGATTTGAGGAAAAGGTGTTCGACATATTTCGTGAGGCTCTTCTCATTCACCAACTTAAGACCCCATGGATAACAAATTTTGGCCAACCGAGGTTTGACTCTCAACATGGTATTCAATTTGGCATTCTAAATAGATTAGCATGTAAGGACAAGCGAAAAGCATGCCAGGGCAGTATCGTATTCTAAGACTTTGTTGGAACGACCTTGAAAACCAAGCTTGCAAGGACATGTGGAATATTAAATTTGTAGTATCTGGGTCGTATCACATTCGGAGAGACGTTCACATATAGAAATACAATCGCACAATAGTCTGTGGCTGTCGTAAAAGTAGACCTAAAATCTACTTTCACGACACAGGATGTACGATTGTCACGATCACTCTGATCATATAGACTGCTATGTTCCCACAGTCGTACGATAATCGTGCGACCGGATGGTCTTGTATCGTGGGTTAGTCGCACGATAGTTACGATTATACGAGAACTAGGCTTAAAAAGTGGTTTTGGTTACAGTGGAGCGGTGGTATGAAATAACCTCCGAATCGGGTTGTGGCAGGCGAACACTCCAAGTAAATTTAGATCAGGCTCTAGCAGCTTCGTAAACTCATCATCCTAAATTAAATTGCACGGCACTTATGGAAAGCCAGTGCTTTTTATGTTTTACCATTTTTTTAAATTTTAGAATTTTGTAGTTATAAAAATAGTAGTGTAATTAATTTTCTGCTGATGTACATGTAAAATACTATTGAATCTACCGTGGATAAATAAAGCTACTACTTCTATTATTACTATTACTACCATTGCGAATCCTGCAAAAAGCAAGATTTTATCACACTTTCATGCGCGAATGTCCGTGGTTCTTTGCGGGATTTTGAGCATTATTCCTATCAAAAATCTCGCGAGAACCATGCGTGTTCGTGCGGAATTTGCGCTAAAACCTTGCTTTTCTTCGGGTATCTCGATAACTGTATAAGCTAGATGATATTTAAAAGAGACAAAGCTATGAATAGATTGTAGCAAAAGTACGGTTGTCAACATACAGTGTGTCCCAAAAAGGAAACAAGATGTGCGCGCCATCAAACAATTTCGGCGTGTATTTTTAAAAAGCGTTGTTATCTAGATGTGAAAGCGATGTTGAAATAAGAACAGGGCTTTTACACCTCTTACTTCGTTTTTATGCCCTCTAATTTAATTAATTTCGTTGACTTAATGATCATTTTGGTGGGGATAAAAATAAAAGCTAATTTATATTTATGTAAAACATAATTTTTTTTTCTATACGTAAGGCGACTATTAACCCTTTAACACATGAAATATTTTTCTTTTGTTCTTTGTTCTCTTATTGTTTTGGCTTTGTTCTCTCGTTTGTCTTTTTGTTCTTGATGTCCGATATATTGGACGCTTTGCGTTGAAGGGTTAAAATTGCTTTTTGACTAGCACCTTGATAGTCATGAGCAATTTATTGAACAAATTCCTGGAGAAAGAACTCATTCCCCATTGAAAACGATTGTTTAGTTAGGGAACCGAGCTACGAATATGAATGCCTGGAATATGTATATATATATAAACTAATAGTCTCTTCTTAAATTATGTTCGTCGCCACTCTGAGTTTCACACGGCAAGTGATCCACCTTATATGTCTCCCCTGCTGAAAACTCTTCTCGAGATTCGTCGAAATAAGTTATGTAAGAACAACGGCGCTGCTGATATACGTCTTTAAGAGAGAATTAATGCGCTCATCCGGGCAAATCAAGCCCAAGCCGTTAGAAAGTCGCGCCAAGAATACTCTAGAGCGACGAAGAAATGGTGGGCTACAGTAAATTCAATCACTGGACGTAAAAATAGCAGTGTTCTCATCAGCTATATCCTGGATCCAGATGATCTTAATCACTATTTCCAAGAAATTAACACTGATGCTAATTATCCTGTCCCTGTTGTAGTTGTTATTCCTGATGGTACACGTATTCCTGCTGTATCTGAACATATATAAGACAAAACATAACCCGAAAATAAACATCTTGTGAATAACTCAAGATATGAGCTTAAAAACAAGACAAAAGTGTAGCGATAATATTTCGACTTTATTGCGAAGCCTTCGTCAGATCATCTGACGTCCCATTTCTGTAACCAATATCATTATGAGTCTGTTTGAAAGAGTCGTCTGCCAGAGCGAATTATCCCACCTGAGTACTGAAGTTATTGGATCTGATCGGTATGCTTATAAGGAAGGTCATTACTCAACTATGGCTCTCATTAAATGCCAGCACAAATGGCTTCAATGTTTAGATGATGAAGCAAATTGTGTTAGAATTTTTAGTTTTGACTTTAGTAAGGCGTTTGATTCAGTGCCACATGGCATCGTTTGTGATAAGCTTAAGCGTTTGAATGTTAATCCATATATTCTTAACTGGATAATTAGTTTTCTATCTGATAGGAGGCAACGTGTCAAAGTTGACGGCACTGCGACAGAGTACGTAGCCATAAATAAAGGGGTTCCACAAGGAACTATTCTAGTACCCCTGAGATTTTCTGTGACGGTGAGTGATAATGGATCCTGTTAATAATTTGTTCGTTGAATTCGCAGATGATCTGACTCTTAGTGTTCCTATTAGAGATAGTGGTAGTAATTGCTCTCGTAGCGAAGTAATGAACACTAGGAAAAGGTCAGATGACGATCGAATGATTCTCAACTTTGGTAAAACCTGGGAAATGGTCCTAACTGGAAATAGTTCAAGGCCCCTGCCTGTTGCCATTCCGCTTGGTGTCATCTTTCAAGACAATCCGTGTAATTGGGATACGCAATTTAAATATATTATTAATAAGGCTAGTTCTAGACTTGATATTTTAAGAGTATGTAAAATTTATGGATATAGTTTAGAAGATCTTCATGTATTGTTTAGTAGCCTGATAATGTCTGTCTTCTACTTTGGTGTTGAAGTATGGGGATGTGTGTATACCAGTAAGTACGTAGGACAGATAGACCGTTTTATTTGCCGTCCGTATAGGCTTGGATATACTAAGGAACTTACTACTATTTCTAATATTTCTATTTATTAACCAACGAGACTATAAATTATGAAACAAAACCATTAGTAATTATTTAAATCCACTTAACGAACTTTTACCATCCCAAAGAACAAGGAGAACGAGAGAACGCAAACATAATTTTGTTCTTCCTAAAATCAACACAGAACGATTTAAAAGAGTTTTGTAAATAGATGCCTTTTTAATTTTGATTGATATTGTATGTTAGTATAGTATAAATTATTGAAATATTTTTATATATTTTTATATATTTTAAATATTTGTAGATATTTCTAAATATTTTTAGAGTATGGGGGTTCTTGAACAATATTGTATGTTAATTTTCTCATTTGTAATACTGTAAAGCTTTTACGTTTGTTTAAGAGTTAAATTTCAATAAAGCCTTCTATTTAAGCACGGTAGTTACATCAATTATAAAGTAATTGCTTTCCATGCAAGCCGTAACATTGTCAAGTATACTTAACTATTTACAGTTCAAAATGTTAAAAACTATAGGTATTAATTTTATTGTTAAAATTATGTACATTAGGAAGATTTTTAATAGTTGATGGTAAATTGTTCCACAAGAGGGCACCATTGTAAGATAAGCTACGCTTAAGGTATTCTGTATGAGGTTGTGGAATTTTAACATTCGTATCTGAAAAACGTAAATTGTGATTATGTGTCCTCTTTTACAGGTACAAACAGCTCTTGTAGATAATCGGAAGCAATACCATTGATTACCTTGTACATCACAGTAGCTTTTTGCCTATTTCTTCTGGTCTCGAGGTCACACCAACCAAGTGATGATAAAATATCTGCTGATCTGACCTCATATCCAGA
>JBAHVQ010202322.1:0-13046 GCA_036872915.1 Nanipora kamurai
GCGGGTTCGATTCCCGTCTAGGGCTCAGAAATCGTTTTTCTGAGTAAACGAGCTTGACGAACGTCGTCTAGTTGTTCCAGAAATGACTTCCTGACCCATATGCGGATCGTAACATTAAACATGAGATAAATAATAATTATCTGTTAAATGACATGGTAACTAGATTTTTGTTGATGTAGATCCTATAGGTTAGTACAGCCGTCAGAAATACTGTTGTAGGTGGTGACTATTATGATAACTAATGCTGTTAAATGTGTTTTAGCATACTTTGTTTTACTTGCATTAGCAGCAGCAATTGGTGGACGGTATGGAAGGAACGGAAGACACAACGAGGCAGTCTGACTTTATAGCCAATATGCTAACACAGACTTCCCAGGTAAAAGAACCATATGTATGGATGTCCCGATCTTCGTTATTATAGTGATATTTGATTGAGGGAACGCATTGTGATACCAGTGGTGTTAGATAAAAGTTAACTTTATTCGGTCCGACACTCCAAATATACGATTTGAAAGGACCATTCAACATTCTGCTATTTTCTCAAGGTTCCTGTTCGAATTTATACTCAAAATTACGACTTGAGGAATCTACCCTAAAAATTATACAAGAAAAGTGCTTGTTTTTGCAAGCGTTTCTCCTCACGGTTCACTGATACACGAGGAACCTTTAACGAAAGGTTGAGAAAGATTTTTTTCGCAGTTTTACCAGTTTCCTTGGATTTTAAATAGATAAACTGAGATGATTTAAAAACATTATGAACTTTTTAAGTAATATTTAAAACTCGAGTAGAAGTGTTTTATCGGATATAAAGTTTCAGGTGACAGCCGAATGTTTTAGTTCGGATAAAACAAGTGCTACAACGTTTTTGAATGGCTTCAAGAACGAACCCTTCAACACACTAATTCGAGAAGAAAGTTTGAAAATTAATGTTTTTTAAGCCGAGAAAATTTTACGAGAAAAACGAGGGTGTTTTAGTGGCTGTTTATATGGGAAGCGGGACGGGACGTTTTTCATCCCGGGTTTACATGAAAATTTTTTCACCTGGGACGATATCATGTGGGATCACCCGGGACGTTTTACTTCATTTATCTGCCTCAACATCGTTCGTGTATTCACAATTGACCTTGTATTCCTACAAACATGTTATTAAATCGTCAATCATTTCATGTGAGTATATCAAGATTTCTTTTGCATTTTTAGCATTATTCGTTAGAATCACTTCCACAAGGAGTGCTCGTTCTTTTCTGTATGGAGACCATCTTTGTTATTGACAGAGGCAGTATTATTGCAAAGTCAGCTTAACATCGCCCCGGCAAAGCGGGACGAAGTGTTTAAAAATTGTAACCGGGACGAAAAACGTCCCGGCAAACTTTCTGTTTCCATATAAACGCAACGTGATAAATAAAAAAGAAATAGTATACATTTATGACGAGATCCCGTTTAATGTCCCATCCCGCTTCCCATATCAACAATCCCTTAATCACATATAAAGATCAACATGGTTATGATTTTCCTTTATGTTTTCCTCGTGAATTATTCAGCGCTCGGAAGTACCGGTTGCCCCACTCGTTAAAAACGAGTAAAAATCACCAAAAACGAGTAGCTTTTTCCTCTACCTGTCCTCTGGACGAGTTAATGACGAGTAAACATATCTCTTTTAATGACACTATTATAGTTTCATCACTAGAAAGCACTAAAAGTGCCAAATTATACAAAGAAATCCCAGGCAAGAAAGGTTCGAAAACGAACGCAAAAAACGCTTGGCGCTGGATAGTAAAAGTCTGGGTTCCATTTGTGGTGAAATACATTGTGAGATGCAATAGGGCACCTGGTTGGACAGCTTTGGTTTTGTGCAAATTTGATAAGCATACCAGTTATCTAGGATATGCGATTGATTGGGATAACCCTAAAATTATCACAACAAATCGCAGATACCACCAAAGACGTTGTTTGGAGGCTTGGCACATTAACAGCCCTCACGCTCCTATGAACTGTGACGACGGCGTGCTCCTGCCGGATGATTATTTGCATCTCATCAATAGATGAGATCATCACTCAAATTTGAGCATAAAAAGAACTCGTTACGACCCTTAGATCACCCCTGATGAAGACACTAGACCGGAGTGTCGAAACGTAGGGTCGTGAACTGTAATTTCTTTAAGTTTCGTTCATGAAATTTACAAACCAGAGTAGCATTTGGTATACCGGAAGTTTTATTATTTCATAAGTTTCATTAGTATAAATTTGCCGCTGTCTATCACAAATCCGTAAATTTGATGGGCTATTCCACGATTTAATATTTGCCGATAGTGAATGATGATAATAATACGAAACTTGGAGGCCCGTTTTCAAATGATTGATCACTAATCTATGACAATTTTTAATGTAATGTTAAACTGGAAAATGTCAAAAGTGAGAATCGCACCACAAACAAACAAAAAATGCTCCTAGTTTTCTATGCATGAACGATAGACAATTCGGACTTCGCCCTCCTTGACAATCTGCTCATGGAAGGCGCGTGCTCGTTGTCTAATTGTTAGATATAAAGGAGTGAACTTTGGTGTTTCCTGATAATAAATAACTTTTTAGACAGTAGTTTGTACAATACAGCTATAGCTATTTTGCTTGTCACTTGTATTATAATTAGTCTTATGAGTTTCCAGGTTACAGTAATATTCATTTTGTGTCAGGCGTACGGTACATTAAAAGGTATATGATTTGCTTTTTCGAAACACCCGACGAGACTACCACAGCATATGAATCTATCAGATCCTTTACAAGTTTTTCGTCCCTTTCCTTCAAATATCCCTTTCCGTTCCTTTCCGTTGATCAAATATCATCCGAATCAATTTAATTCTTTCTCAGGCTGAAACTAATCGTGAATCGTTGTTCAATTTGTTTGTTGGATTCGCGTCATAAAAGAGTGAAACTTCAATGAATAAAAGATCACACAATTGTATTGAGTAATATTAATGTACATTTATGTTTACTAACTCCCAATTTTTTCCTTGGAAACAGGAAATGGACCAAGTGGTTAAGCATTTAGAACAACAGAAAGAAAACTACGTAATAAAATTTGAGGAAATTCGAAATAAAATCGGTAAGATATTGTCTTCAGTTACACTGCTTTCTACCATTTTAATCTCCTTTTGTTTGCATCAGTTTTTTTTGGTAACTTTTCTTTAAATTTCTTCCTTCTATTCTTTTCTTCTTCTCACTCTTTTACTTCGTGAATGTGATGCGTGAATGTAATGTATGTGCGAGCTTGGAATACGATAGCATCTGCAACCATTGACAGTTAAGTAAGCCTTAATAGGTATGCAAACGTTATCTTATGTCTGGCAAGACCCTCCAGAGAATGCTCCTGCTCTTGTTCGTTGAGCTAACTTTAAATTTGTGTACAATTTCTAATGATGGGCATATGCTCTGTGAAACGGTATCTCACCATGATATGACAAGAAATCCGAGTCGTGCCAGTCGCATATGCCGATAAAGAACATCTTGTAAATTAAATATTTGATATATAAAACAAGACCAAAGGATCCGAATAATAACAGTATTATGTACTGACACGTTATCTGTTGAAGTATTTTTAATTATTATTCAAATACTCATTATTATTCATAAGGCAAAACAGCTAATAGACTTTCCGTTTCCATTCACGTGCAGGCGCGTTATACCTGATAAAATCATACAATTTGAAAGCCTGGGGAGGGATTTTGAATTCTGTGTCAGGGGAAATGTGGGCTTATTCATTGAAACAATGAAAACGTTAATTAACATGACATGTTATATAACGAATACTAATGAACGTAACATGTTATAAAACACTAGAAAGCCAAAAATTGAAACTTTCCGCCGTCATATTAACGATATTTGTGTCTAAGTTTTGCAGTTTATTCGCATCAAACGAAAACGAGCAGCTTTCTAAACTGGCCACTTTATTTGCTCGTGTTATTTGCCAGTCTTTAAAAATACAAAACGCCCATTTCATCGATCATCCTGTTGACGCCGGAACGCTCCTTTCCAACAAATTTTTCTCCTCCTCAGCGCTTCTAGCCTTTCGAAACACACGCTTTCACTCAGAGGAAGCCATCATGCTTCTTTAACACAACAGTACTGCACTAAACTGGCAATACAAATTTCAACTTACTAATGACTTGCTCCATGCCAACTTACTCAGCTCACTTTGCATATTCACAGCTCAAACAGCAAAGTAATGAACATCTATTATTCGGCAAGCAACTCAACCGACATCTCCACACAATAGAAAACAATGCTTACTTACATCACTCTTTTGTATTCGTATTTGAAGCCATTTAAAACACTTGCCGTCGTGTTTTATCGGATATAAAACACTCCTACGCGTGTTTTAAATAGTACTTATTATTATTATTGTTTTTATTATTGTAATATTTGTCTTTTATATTAAAAAAGCATGTATTTTAAACCCCGATAAATAATACCGCACAACTTGTTGTCCATATGTCTCAATGTCCATCAACATAACTTAACTCTTATCAGTCACGTGATAAAATGTCATAACTATTTATAACTATACTACATTCCTCCCTTCCTAGTTCTTGCATTATTGTTTATTGTTTAGAACTTAGCTGTAGCCAGATTGGAGTACTCCGGTGCTTTTCGATTACGAGCTGATCTTCTTGGTGGGATAGGTGGGGGTACTTCTTCCACTGCTTCAGGTGGGCTTGATATTGTGGGTCGTGCGATGTCGTCATCAATTTCCTCATCAGCCGGGACCTCGTATTGGACTTTCTTTACGTGTGCTGAGTTTCTACGGTGAACTAGTCTATTGTTATCTTTGTATACGATCTGTGATCCGTTTACCTTGATAACTTTTACTAGCTTTAAGTGAAAGTTGGTTGAAAACTTGTTTTGGTGTTTTTGTTGAACTAGAACATAATCTCCTGGTTTAATGTTCTTTGCTTTAGCGTTGCGCCGCGCATCTGCATATTCCTTTCTCTTTTGCTTTGACTGTTTATCTACGCGTCGAACGTTCAACTCGTTGAATATCGGTATATTTATTACTGGGGATGGTAGTTTGGTTTTCAATTGTCGTTGCATAAACAGTTGTGATGGGGTTTCTCCAGTTGTTCCGTGTGGAGTTGCGCGGTAGTTTCTAAGGAGTGTTGGAAGTGTTGTTTGCCAGTGTATTCCTTCGACTAACGAGGTTTGGACATGTTTCAAAAGAACTTTATTGAACCGTTCTACGGGTCCGTTTGCTTGAGGCCAGCATTGTGTAACATACTTGATCGTAACACCCCACGATTTGAGTGTTGAATAGAACTCGTACGATTTAAAGTACGGTGCATTGTCGGATTTAATCTGCGTTGGATATCCGTGAGTTGCAAAAACTTTATCGAGCCATGCAAGGATGTTGCGTGAGGTGATGGACTTCATGACTTTTGCTTCTGGCCAACGAGAGTAGTAATCAATAAGTGTGACTACGTATTCGCCAGAGAGAAATGGGCCACAGACATCAATAGCTAAGGATGACCATCTTTCGTTGGTAGTTCTGTGGGCTTGACCGGTTCAGGTTGAGAGGGACTGCCTATGACTTGACATGCGTGACATTTGTTGATGTGCTCTTCAACAGCTGCATCCATTTTCGGCCACCATAACGTCGAACGAAGACGCTGTTTTTTGCGTGTTATCCCTGCATGATCCTCGTGGGCTAGGAGGACTGCTTGCGTTTGGAGGCTTTTGGGAACAACAATTCTGTTTCCACGCAGTAAGACACAATCTGTTGTGGATAACTCGTCTGATATATTTTGAAACGGTCTGGGTAATAACTGGAGTTGGCTAGTTGCTAGTGCCTGGTTGATTTGACGAATTTCTTGGTCTGCTCGGGAAGCTTGTCTAATTTCTTCAGTTTTCATGGCACACGGTGTCATTTGTTGTAGCAGGTTGCATACGTATCGGTCGCCACAGGATTCCATGTTACTGCGTGTTGTAGTTGGTAATGGAAGTCTAGACAAGGGATCTGCCGGTTTCCCGTTCCCGGTCGATAAATGACTGTAAAGTCGTACTCTTGAAGGCATAGAATCCAACGTTGGATTCTAGTTGGTGGTGGTTTTCCTGCGGAATGAGCTTTGTGCTGGAAAAGGTACTGTAGAGGTCGATGGTCTGTCTCTAATTCAAATGTTCGTCCAATTAAGTAAGTGTGGAAATGTTCACAGCCGAATACTATTGCCAGGGCTTCGCGCTCAATTTGAGCATATTTCACCTCTGTCTCAGTTAATGATCTACTGGCATAAGCCACTGGGCGGTAGGACTTGTCGGACTGTTGCTGGAGGAGAACTGCACCAACGGCCCAAGGCGAGGCGTCAGTTACTACTCGGGTAGGCGATGATAAATTGTAATGTGCTAGTACAGGGGAGCTGCTGAGTGAAGTCTTCAACTTGTCAAAAGCAGTTTGATGCTGTTCGGTCCACTGAAACTGGCTATTTGCCTCGGTTAACTGGCGTAGGGGGTAGGTTATACTGCTGTAGCTGTCGATGCAACGAGAACAATAATTAGTAAGTCCGAGAAAGGATCGAACTTCTGCTGCACACTTTGGTCGAGGAGCTGAGAGAGGAGCATTGACTTTTACATCATCTGGTTGAATACCATTGCGGGATACAATGTGCCCAAACACGTTGATTCTTGGGACCGCGAACGAGCACTTTTCTTGTCGTAAAGTAAGACCACTAGTTTCGTGAGTGGTTAATAGGTTGTCAAGGTCTTGTAGATGCTGTGTCATGTTGTCAGACCATAGCCAGATATTATCAGATATATTGGCACAGTTTGGTATGCCTTTGATTATGTTGTGTATTTCTTCGTGAAAATATTCCCCCGAGGGACATGCTCCCATCATCAATCTTTTAAACCGATATGGCCCGTCGTCCGGAGTTGAAAGGCTGCGATATATCGGGATACAGGGGCCAATGATATCTGCAAATATCCCTGAGATAGATCAACTTCGGTAAATACAGTTGCTCCTTGCATCTTCTGTAGGATGTCGTCAACAGTTGGCATTTGTACACGCCGTCGTTTTAGGGCTTGATTCGGGATTCTCATGTCCAAAACTAAACGAACATCACCCGACTTCTTAGGAACTGCAATGATGGGTGAAAGCCATGGTGTGGCGCCCTCAGCTTTCTCAATGATGTCCTGTTCGAGCATTTCTTTAAGCTTATCATTCACTTTTGATTTCATGCTATGGGGTATTCGTCGCGCACGTTGAGCGACTGGGTCAACTGTTTCATCAATTTCAAGTTTAACTTCAGTGCTGTTCAGCTTTCCGATGCCTTGGAATAACAATTTGTGTTTGTTAATAATTCGCTGTATCTGAGGGTTAGAGTGTTGAGCGTTCACATTGTCAACAAATGTTTTCAATAACCCTAGAATGGTCGATGTATTGTGGCTCAATAGGCATTTCGTTGATCCTTTGATAACTTGGAATGTTGCTGTGGTTGATGTTGAATCATGGACTATGGTAGCAGTGAATTGTTCTAAGACTTTCAGTGGTTTGTTTGTGCCATATGGGTAAATTTTAGCAGTGGATTTCACCAGATGTATGTTGCGATGTCGCTTGAGAACTTCAAATGTTCCTCCGTTTATAATGTTAACAGTTGATCCTGAATCGATAAGGACACGAATTCGAATATTGGTGATGGAGACTGTTACTTGGGGTTGTTTCTGTTTATCGTAAAGGTTAAATGTAAACTCATCGTCAGTGTCACTTGCTACCGGAAGTGGGTCTGAAGTGATGTTATTAGCATGTTTCCTGTTTACATTTGGTCTTGTTGGCTTTGCTTTAGATCGGCAGTGTTTCGAAAAATGTCCAATTTTGCCACAGTTATAGCATTCTTTTCCATTTGCGGGGCAGCTGGTCTTAACATTTTGATGGGGATATGTTCCTCCACAATTTCTACACGATTGTTTATGTGGATGTTGCGATTTGTTGCCGTTGCTTTGTCGAGATGGTTGATCATGTCGATTTCCGTGGCGGCCGTATTGATGTTGTTTACTTTCGATTTGATTTGTCCTGTCGTTTGTTGACTGTTCGCTTTTCTCTAGCCGTTCTAACTTTCGAGCACTCACATCTGATTGTTCCAAAGTTTTCCCGTATTTGATTATGTCGTTCAAGTTGAGCTGCTCGCGAAGTGCTTAGCGACGTAAACGGCTATCTAACGTTTTGTGTATGATTTGCGTTTTTATTTCGTTATCTTCGTCGTGGAATGCACATAAACTAGATTTTTCTTTTAGTCTGCGGTAGAAGTCGTCGATAGATTCTCCACTTTGCTGTGTTACTTGCCGAAAATTGAATATAGCCATGTCTTTGTTTTCGGTTGGCGAAAAATGCTCTGTTAAACGTTGAATCGCGGTGTCATAATCCGTTCCTGTATTTGGTAGTGTGTCGAAAATGTCGTTGGTATCTTCTCCTATGTACGTGAGAAGTAGAGCTCGTTTAACTTTTGGATCTTCCTCTCGAAGACTTATCATAAGATTCTCAAATCTTCGCTGCCATTTGCGCCATTTAGTACTGTGTGTTGCGTGATCGCCATGTGGATCGAACGGTGGAAAAGGCGGGAAGCCGCTTCTTGGGACGTTTATTGTTGTTGCCGTTGTTGCCGGTGGATTTTCTCTCGTCGCCATTGTAATATTTGTCTTTTATATTAATAAAGCATGTATTTTAAACCCCGATACAACTTGTTATCCATATGTCTCAATGTCCGTCAACATAACTCAACTCTTATCAGTCACGTGATAAAATGTCATAACTATTTATAACTATACTACTATTATTAAAACAGTCTCAGTGATATTTCGATTTTATTCTAATGTCGTTGTCAAAACTAATGTTGTACAGGCAAAGCTGCTAATTATAAACCTACATACTGAAGACCTGTGACGTCATCGTTCCCGATAAACATCTGGTAAATATTGTAAAATAAGCTCCTGATCTGGACCGATTTTGTCACCGTCTTTAGTATCTAGGTAGTGTATGGATCACAGCTTTGTTTGCAACATGTCAGGTTTGACAATGACATTAAATGAAGTTCTACTATTTGTGGTTTCTCGGAGTATGTTTCATGCGCCGTAACTCTAAATTTGAATCTGCTTTCTGATTACAAACCGTGACCGTGATCTTTCTCCACGTGAGTCTTGGTGGTGCAATGCCTATATTTTTTCACTGGCCATCCGAAGGGTAAGGATTCGTTTCGTAGCTGGACTAAAAACGATTTTCTATGATGACTTAAGCTTGACGAACTTTCGCACATCGTCTTCTGGCACGTAATTTGATTTTCTTATAGTTTTTTTCCGTTCTTATTTAACTTCTCTGCATTCTTAAGTTCCCTTCGTTTGTCTTCAGCCACTGGAGTTCTTACTTGTCTCCAATTTCTCTTTTCTTTTGTATGTTTCGCATCAAATACTTACCGTTACCTTCCACTTTTCGTCGCTTTGACCTTAAGTGTACAATGTTTCTTCTTCCCGTTACTTTTGACTCCTTTATAAATTATCCAAAAATTGCGTTATGCTCATCTATAAAATGCAAAATGCTTTTAACTCTTTCCTGTCCATATAGGTCCTCAGTGACCTATGGGGACTTTAGTATCTAACTCTGGCTAACGCCAGACGATTTTACTCGTCCAGGGGAAAGTCCTCGGACAGGAAAGAGTTAAAGCCGTAAAATTTTTTGATTGATTTATACAGTTCTGCTGGAAAGTAAATATAAAGAGATTGAATCCAGCCCTGCTTACTCACCGCAATCGAAGGTAAGTTACATGATTGGGTGTCCTGTCAATTGAGCAGATTGTTTTAGTCGAATTAGTCAAATGTAAGGTTAAGTTAGGGCAGTCTTTCAAAATTTGACACTGTAGAACTTCGAATTGTACGAACATCTCAATTCTAATTTAATTTATTACAAATCTGGTATCTTTAACGGCAGTGATAGTGATATATGTCAGGTCTGTACGCAAGATGAAGCGCACTGATTAGCTGCTTAGGCATGCAATAAGTTAAAGTTACCTTTTAAGATATAAATGTCCAAAAATTGAGACACTACTATGTACAGCAAGCAAGCGTAGAAATTGTAGGAAGGCACTTTTAATCTCAAATACTGTAAATTATTCTCATCTTCTATTCTAGGAGGAAAGTTTAAAGCGCTGCAAGAGCGATATGGAGAAAATGTGGGGCTCCGTGAAGCAAATGGCAGAAGAACTTTTGGGTCGAAGAAATGTAGGTTAAATAAAGTACCAGTGACGAAAATTCTTAACTCCTCCCTTGCTACGGGGGACTTTTATTATTTTACTCTGGCTAACTCCAGACGATTTTACTCATCAAAGGCAGAAATGTAGCAATGAAGGAGTTAAAGAACTGACATTATTCCTATTTTAATGCTCATGTTGATGCTCGTTTCTTGCATTACACATTCGTTTCATTACTGTTCATTAAACATTTGTCCTCTTCATCCCCTGTTTAGTTTTCCTAGCAAACGCTCATAAGGCGCGTTATATGTACGACTTTGTTTCTTTCGATTGTCATGCTGGTGTATGCTATAACTCTAATACCATCAATGTAGCAAGCTGTCTGCCTGTCATTGGCTCCATTTCGTCCTCGGTGCATTCATGAGTGTAACACGTACTTCAAGATGACGATCAGCGGGCCCAATAGACCTATTAAGAATCCCGTAAAAAGCAAGAATTTACCGCACCTTCCTGCGCGAATGCGCGTGGTTCGCGCGGGATTTTTGATAGGAGTATTATTCCTATCAACAATCCCGCGAGAATCACACACATTCGCGCAGGAAGGTGCGGCAAAATCTTGCTTTTTGCTGGACTCTTGATACGTACGTGTATCTCGCAGTTGTAAACAAAGAAAAGTCAATTCGCGCGATAAAATTCATCTAGTCGAAAACCAGCTTAAGGCCTGCTGTGAGCTGGAAGATGACTCCTTATTAAATTTCTATTAAGTATATTGGTTATCTTTAAAAGAGCATAAGTAGCTAACGGAAAACTGAAATTTTTATGAAGTACCACAAAATAATATAGAGAATTTAAAGCATTAATTTGTCTCACATTTTGACTAAGCGATGTCTTTATGTTGTACTCGAATTTCATCCGTATTACTTACTGAGCCGCCTTGCTAAGTTTGTGTAGAACACAGTATACATTAACCATGTTCCTGATTTTAGGAAGCCATTGAAAAATTAAAATTGCAGCTTGATCATTTTCAAGAATTTCAAAAGAATGTCCTCGAAGAGATTATTCAGTGGAAGTACAGCCAAAAATTGTCTCACTGTGGTTATCCTGAGCCAGGATCGCTGGATGAGTTGAAGAAACAGTACGTAAATTGACCAAGAAAGCAAACGTTTGAAATTTAGTAATTTTCAGATGCAGTTTGTAAGAAACGGAGATTGTTGTTTTTGCCTTCAAATTTAGTTTTGTTTCGGTCAAATCCAAGTGTTCCTATCTCCAGAACATCGTGATGTGATAATTTTCTCCTTTTCTTCCGTCCATTTCATTTTCCTCACTTCCTTCCATCCTGCCCTCCTTCCATTCTCCCTTCCTTCCTTCTTTCCTTCTGTCCTTCCTCCCTTCCTTCCTTCCTTCCTTCCTTCCTTCCTTCCTTCCTTCCTTCCTCCCTTCCTTCCTTCTTTCCTTCCTTCCTTCCTTCCTTCCTTCCTTCCTTGCTTCCTTCCTTGCTTCCTCCCTTCCTTCTTTCCTTCCTTCCTTCCTACCTTCCTACTTTCCTACCTTCTTTGTGTTTTGTGGTTTTCTATTATGTTTGTTAAATTTATCTTTTTATATATCCATTAATGTGTCAATTTATTTATCGATTTTATTTAATTCTTTAACCGTTTGATATTTCATCTTGATCTTTCTGTATTAATTTATTTAGTTCTATCATTTTTTTATTTTACTTGCAGCGTTTCACCCGAAGAATTGTTCATTGATCTTGCTGTTAATAATGTAGACACTACTGCTGCTGATAGACTAGCCATCATCACAGGATTGGATGTTAATACTTTATATGAAGTAATGTTCATTTTCCTTTTCTTTTAAAAAGTTTGTTTCTATCGATCTTTAAATCAAATCGATTCTTTTTGTAGCAATAAAGTGTCATATCTTCAACAAAATTGGAGATAGAGTTTAAACACGAACTGCAGTGTTTTATCAACAATTTTTAGGTAATATTTACAAAATGAGTGGCTGTTCTATATCGGGGTAAACAGTCACGAGGCAAAGCCGAGTGACTGTGTTCCGATACAGAACGGACACCAATTTTGTAAATTACTTCTAAAACGTACCATATTACTACATTTCACGTTAATGTTAAGTAAAAAGAAAAGTTAAAACAAGTTATATATTGCCGTGAAATTTCAATTTGAGTGTGGAAAAGCCGACGCAAAACTTGTAGATGCAGACACTAGTGTCTGTAAATGTGATACAGAACTGGTTAATAATACATCTGTCTGTAAATGTGATACAGATGCTGATGTTTGTTTAATCAATTCTGTATCAGGGTATAGAGAAATTGAGTAAACCTTAATTTCTTTTGAATTTTCCTCATGAAGTGCTGATGAGTTTTAGAAGACTTGATAAGTTACCTACGTAGTTTAGAATAAAAGTTAAACGTTCTGTAGTTTGTTTTGTTTTTTAAATAACTAGCGAAGAAAGTTTATTTCACTACACCACGGAATTGTGGTAATTATTTGTATAAATAGATACTGCACTCTGTATTCGGTTTAACATTTATCCTCTGAAGAACTTGGTCAACAGAGGCTAATTCTACACGTTTGACTGGTTCTAAATAGTTGTAATAGATCGCGGTTTGTTTGTTTGTAGTAACATACTTACAGGGTTTAAAACACGAGCAGCAGTGTCTTATCAAGTTTAAAAATTCGAGCACGTGGCTGAGAATCAAAGGCTTCAGATAGCTTGAACAGTTCCTAATATACATTTATTGGACGAGGTTGAGCAAAATATCGTGATTTATCAGTGGCGAGCAGATCAATTATTTGCCGATGCCGAAGGCAG
>JBAHVQ010202343.1:0-13040 GCA_036872915.1 Nanipora kamurai
AAGGGGAAATCAATTTTGGTTCGAGTTAGCGCGAGGTTCGAGTTAGCGAGGGTTCGAGTTACCGGGAGTCGACTGTATTATGCTCATGGTGCTCAGCATTTAAAGTGCCTATGAATCGAAAATTAAGTTGGAGACGGTCTTGCCATTTGCATTTCTTGTCCAATCTTATTGAAAAGAGTACTCAAAATGATTTAAGACCGTCTTTGGTAGTTTCAGCATACCTCGCTTCGTTTTTGAGGTATTTCAGTTTGTTTTATAACTAAATGAGACGACCGGTGACGTCACAAGAATGATAAAAGCATTTGGACGAATTGGTAAATATGTTATAATTCATCCAGTATTTGAAGGAAATCAATTAAATCTTCATCAAATGATAGAACTCAAAATGCTGAACTCATCCTCGTTAAAATATTGTCCCCTTAGAGACATATTCGTTCCCATATCCCTCAAGTCTATTGACTATAATCTTCTTTCTAACCTTTTCGTGGGCATATTTTTTATTCTCAACAACTTGCAATTGCTGCCTTCCGCATTCTATACACCTTATAAAAGTAAAGACATAATATCTTCCTTTATCGTGGCAGGACAAGAACCATTCTGTTTTTAGGAAAAAGGGATATAGGAACGAATATGACACCATGGCAACAATATTTTAACGAGGATGTGTTCAGCATTTTAAAAAATACCACTTGATGAAGTATAGATTGATTTTCTTGAAGCAATGGATTTAACGTATTTACCAATTCGTCCAAATGCTTTATCATCTTTCTGACGTCACCAGTCGTCACATTTACATATCAAACAAACTGAAATATCTCAAAAAAGAAGCGAGCTATGGAGAAACTACCATAAGAGTTCCTAAATCATTTCGAGTGTTCTTTCAAATAAGAACAACTTAATTTTTCCTTGATAGCCACTTTAATGTTAAAAAAGTATTTACCTTTTAACGTGCAGTGTCCGATATATCGAACACCAAGAACAAAAGAACATTCCAGAGAACAAAGCAAAAACAGAGAGAAAACGAAGAACAAAAGCCAAAATTCAGGGTTAATGAGTTAAAATATATATGAGTTTCTCCACGAGTATGCGTTTATAACGGAAAGCATTTTAATAATCTGTTTCATTTATAAGTAGGAATCCATGCCAGTTGACTGAAAAAATCTACTGATGAATGTTCCGGCTGGGCATCTAAAATCACCCAAGCAGCGCGTTTCTGTAGTTTCAATGATTTTATGAGATTTTCTTTGGAGCAGCTTTATTAGACAAGACATGCATGCGGAAGAAGTGATTTGATTATCGTGCTGTAAAATATCAATCTCTCTCGACGATAGAGCATCTGATTTTCTTCAAAATACCAATACGTTTAGCAATCGGAAATTGCGCAACTCGACAAATTTCTCATGTTTGCCATGTTTCTTCTACAGTTTGACACACTTTGTAACGAACTTACAACCATTATAAAGATACAAATACCCATAAATGGAGACCTTATTATATGCATCCTGTAGACATAGCAACTGTATCGATCCACATTAAGACATTTACTCTATTTTGACCTCGACTTAGATTCATTGTTTTGTGAGCACTAGGCAGAATTCGGAAAAGGTCAGTTGAGCATGGCTGACGAATCAGATCTTTCCCTTCAGTCGGCGCGAAATTTACGACACTTTGGGCCGCAGCCTGACAAATTCACAATTACTACAAAGGAAAGATCGGGGAAGGATTTAAAAATTAATGTGCGCCAAGTAGTCAATGAGCTAAAGCCTGGCTGAGCACCGCCAGTTTTGAACGCTAAAGTATACTAAGGATTAAAGTTTTAAGACTAGTTTGGATAAAACTGCGAGTTTCTCGTTTCAGTAGTGGTTGTAAGTTGGTGCACGAAACTGACAAGGGTACACTACGGATGATTTCCCGACGATGGAGTTTATGTTGAATGTCATTCACATATTGTGGTCCATTCGAAATACTGATCTTAAAGCTTTCACAGGAAATTTAAATAAGAAAATTTACATAAAATTACTTCCGAAGCAAGTGGAACCTTTGAATCAGTCAACAACAAACTGACAAGTCACCACGGTTAGTTAAACAACGAGATAGCTTGACTAGGAGTGGACTGAGGTGTTTGTGTTTGCGTTTAAAGTCATGATTGAGGTTAGTAGATTAGTTTAAGGGAAGTAAGGGAATGGCTTAAAAGAAAGTTAGTGGTTTGATGAGATATAGCGAAAATGGAGATAAAAAGACATGCTCAATTCGGTCTTATTAGGGTTAGAGTTTAACAAGTGGAGAAGAAGCTCTTGTTATTGAAGGATTCGAGTTTTTGTCCTGTACTTTAAGCGCATGTGTATTCATGTGGGTTCTTAGTGTTATTAAAGACGATATGTGAACGTTCTTCAAGCTTTCTTCCAAAGCCAAACGATTTCTCAGTCCCAAGACGGGTATCGAACACGTAATCTTCCAATGGCCGGTGAGATGCTCTAACCACTAAGCTACCAAGATTCAGATGGTAAACTAACTTGCAGGGCTATCATATGTACTGCCAATGTGGTAGCCACGAGATGAAAATGATATGATTGACCTAAACGTTGAGCATAAATGTAGGCTGAAAAGGTATGGAGAGGTTAAAGAAGAGGTGCAAACTTTAATAGGAAGGAAAATAATATGTCACACTCCTAGACACTTGGCGATTAATAGTCGCAAGTGCCAGGAGTTCAGGAAAAGAGATTCGTAATTAGCGCTACCCAAGGATCTGGGATTGAGTTAGGGGCAAATTATACAAGTGTACATGGTGAAATAGAATGTAAATACAATATCTTACCTTCTAAACTCATTAATAATTCATGAAGAAAACACAAAGGAAAATAATAACCGTAACGGATCTGTATATCTGATATAGATCTCGCTTACTTTTCCCATCAAATTATTGCGGCTCAAAAAGTAGTAATTGCAAAAAATTTCTTAGTCAATTAGTGTATAAAGCGTTTCGTTTTAGAAGTCATCTAAAAACTGGTAAATCATGCTTTATCAAATCTAAAACACTTAGCTGTCGTCTCATGTTTATATCAGCTACAGCACTCCCACTTGGTTTTTAAATATTACTTAAATCCCTTCTGTTTCCTTTAAATTAAGACCACTTCAGGGCATAACTCAGATGAAAATGAATCGACGTATTTTGTAATTGGGACATGCTGTTTCGAACTATTATGTTATATATTAATATATATGTTACGTCTCAAAGACTTACATGACGTTTTTAACATCGACTGTTGTAGAGCTAATGTTTGCACCGGATAAAAAAACATTCTTTAAAAAGCATTGTTCAGCTGACCACGTACTTAATTTGGCTACTTGGCAACTTATCAAGTTCTATATAAATGCAATTGTTCTCTGACATGATACTAAATTATACATGTAAAGCAGAGTGCAAATCTATCTTCACTTTCTATAGACTGGGTTTTGCTAGCCTGCACGTCTTCCACATTTAGATACTTAGACTGAACCGTCCTTGAGTCTCTTCCAACCACCATCGAGAGGTATTTACGATCACGTTGGAGTCGCGATCACGTGAGCTTCACACTCAATTGACAGTATTTCACGAGCTAGTTTGGGTTATGTTTAACACCCAGACTAAGCTTTGCTGTTTCCTGGGGAACTGTAAGGGATTTCCTGGTACTCTTTCTGAGACGTGTGAGGTACGGTTTCCTCGGATCATTCTTCTACCATGCAGGCTACACCTACGTGGCAAGTAATAGCGATTAAAATCGATATTCTGGCATGGAAGCCAATGCACAAGAGTGATTAATATAATCACAGCAATCTTTTTAGATTCCAGTTTCCAAATTATCGTTATCGCCAATTTCAACCGACTCAGATTTTACGATTGTCGGAACCTTTATGTAAGGGGTCCTTGTGTGAGCGTTCCCTTGCTCGATCCCCACACTCTCTGGTCCGTTCATGCCATTATGATCCATCTTTCCTCTGTTATCTTTGTCGTCCTTCCTCTGCTGTTCCAGTTGTCTTCTCTCCTTTTCTTCTTTTTCTTTTCGACTCGCCTCCGCTGCCCTGTGTTCATTCTCTCGATGGTAGAAATAGTTAAAATTGCTTACCTGTTACAAAGAAAAAACGTATGAATTCAATACATATTTTGTACAAAATAATAAATTCACTACAGTAAAATGTGAATTAATCCTTTGAAGTTTTGCATCGTGATAATTTAACTATGTTAAGCTTGTGAAACACCACGTTTTATTTTATCGCTAAGCTTTCGATCTGTTGACTCAGGACTTCATTAGAGCTACTGCTCTGATGAAGTATTGCTCTCAGTATTGCTGTAATGAACTCCTGAGCCAACAGGTCGAAAGCTTTGCGATAAAATAAAACGTGGCGTTCCACAAGCTTAACATAGTTATAAAATGTGAATTGTTATTCATAACGGTTAAATTCTCCTGAGAAGTTTGGAATGCAAATGCTTTTGAATCGTTTTTTTTTTCAATTTCCTCGGACCTGAACGAGTTAGACTAGAAAATTTTTCTTGGAAAATCTCCTTATTGGATTTCTAGGAACCAGTGGTCTGAATACGATCAAAACCTAGTACGAATTTAGGTTATTTGATGAGATTTTATATTTTTCTCAACTCTATTCGGTCCATTCCCTCAAATATACGACATGAGAGTACTACGAAAAAGTCTGTTATTTCACCAACTTCTTTTTTTCAACCTATTCGAATTTCGGCTTGAAAAACACGATTTTGAAATCTGCATAAAATATTGAGTGGGAAACATGTTGTTTTGCGCGCGTAATATGTCAAGTTAACGAACTATGGCATGAAGTTTAACAAAAGTTTTTGATTCATTTTTTCAATTTCCTCGGACCTTAATGATTTAAATGCGAATTATTTTGAAACACGATTTTCACTCGAAAGTCATGCCAAGTTTGATTTGATTTCCAAACAACTCGAAGTTGGTTAAAAACCTCGGATGCACACGAACGCTACTTCGCAATGGTTTCTGGGATCATTTGGATGGCCGCGGGAATGTGAAGGTGGCAACTACCCAAGCTCCGAGAAAAGTTTACCGAGAAGGTGACATACAGGAAGCAATACATCCGATGATCACTCTGGAATAATGCACTGTTCCCCAGCTCAGAAGATGGCTTTTATGCAGAGGGACAAAATACAGTGACAGAAAACTGGAACTTATCGAGAAGAATGTTTCGTGTGTGCCGTATCCTATTTTATGATTCAGGTATTTGTAAGCAGGAAACAATCATTTTCACTCAAAATACGACAACAACATCGACCTTATTTTAAAGATTTGTTCACTCAGAATACCCCAGAATGTGTACCCCAGTCTTCCTGAGCTTTCTGAAGTGGTCAATTATTATAAGCAATACCATGGCATGAGAGAAACTAGTGACTGAATGTGCTAGAAAGATAAGGGAAGACTTTTACAAAGCCTCCAGATGCTTCATGGGATATTTAATCTTTGATTTCTCAACATGTCGCGATATTCGTTTTTAAAAAGATTATCACCGACTAAACAGGAAATGTCCTTCCTAGTGTCTTTTGATGTTTATTGATACATTCGAATGATGTTCTCTCATACTTGTAAAAGAGATGAAAATTAAAAATTTCCCTGCATTGGAAAGAATTTATACAGTAACTTCCCTTCGAGAATAATTCCCTCTGTTATCGTGTCATAATTAACATAATATAATGATTGTCTCTGATTTCTTTGTTTTTAATGGGGCTTTACAACTTAAAGTGTCTTGATCAGCGTACACGTTCTCATCTTATTTGTCTCATTTACATTAATTAGGGAAACTATGCGACAATTTTTCCCTCTTGTAAGGGATACTTGTTTCAGATTTCAATTTTCTCTCTTTCATGTGCTAGATTGAAAACTAAAACAGTATGGAAAGGCCAATACGAGTGCTTCACGTGTCCGCAACACATCAGGTTAGGTAGAGATATCTTATATGGGTAATCTAATGATTTCGTATAACCCAGACGTCCCACGTGTTCCATTATTGTGAAGGATTGACCAAGCTCCTTCTACTCATACTATGGAAGAAATATGGTCTGGGGACTACATTATACTCATTCTTACATATTTTTGCCGACTTTCAATGAAATTTGTGCAAGGTTATAGTGACAAAAGAGTTCTTGAACAATGAGGCAGTCAGGCAATACGATAGAGGAGCTCGGCCCTAGAAAAAGGCCATGGGTAATCAGGGAAAAATTCAATAGAAATACCTGACCCGTTGCGGTTAAGGATTGTGTTTTCCTTGTTATTTGTCTTGATTACGCATGACTCACTGCTAGGGCTGAACTCCCCTATCTCTCAGCTGTACCGTTTAAATATTTAATGACATAAAACAAAAGATTTACGCACGGCCAAGGCCTTCCCAACATAAATCTTCCCTTCCTTCTTTGTTGTTCCCTTTGAAGTTTGCTAAGTTTCCAAACTATTCCCATCCATTCACTTTGTCCTGTTTTGTGATTGGCTCAAACCTTTCGTCAGCTATGGAGACATTTAATCTTTAATTTCCCTCATGCAATTGTATTATTTATGAAAAATCTAATAATATCCTGCTGGTTTTCTCGTGTACTTACGATGACAGGAACTGGAAGAGCGATGGTCAGCACACCAGATATTGCACAAAGTGATCCAACGATTTTCCCCCATAGCGTTACTGGCTTCATATCGCCATATCCCACTGTAGTCATGGTAACCACTGCCCACCAAAATGCTTCGGGGATACTCTAAAATGATATAAAAGGATGATTTTTAAAACTGAGTCTGTTCATTAAATCAATGTCTACCTGGAGGATATCCCACGACACAAACTAGGGTCTTATTCTTTACCCTTAAACATATGTCAAAAATTCAAAAACTGAACAAAATAAAAATTATTAACAAGAAAGACTGGCAATTAAAAAAATCTTCGTCGGTTTAAAAAGTTTGTGTTGACTCCGAAGTTCTTCCTTTCAAAAAGAAGTGTAATAAAGAATTAGGTGAAAATTGCAAGCGTTGAAAAGGTACAAAAGTTCGATGTTCATGACACATGCCGTTCACGGGATTAAAGTCCAGTCTGGACTTGTTTGTCAATTTGGAAGGCAATAAATAATACTCAGAAATCGTTTTCCTGAGGTTACGAGCTCAACAAACGTTCGTTGACGGTCTGATATATACCACGCTCCCACATGAACCAGATCAGCGTTCAGCATTTAGTATTTCCATCATTATTATCATATCGTTACTTCCGCTTAGGCAGTACATATGACGAACTTGCACCTTAGCTCAACATCTGAGTCTTGGTAGCTCAATGGTTAGAGCGTCTCACCGGTCATCAGAGGGTTGCGAGTTTGATTCCCGTCTAGGGCTCAGAAATCGTTTTTCTGAGGTTACGAGCTTGACGAACGCTCGTTGATATACACCAGATTCCCACATGAGCCAGATCAGTGTTCAGCATTTAGTAAGATGAAAACTCTGAGCCAAAATGTGCATGAAAGACGGAACTCAGTTCACAATTTAAACTGGAATTTGTCAAAAAACTACAGATAATCAAAACTGCTAGATCTTTTTTGTTTTGCTTTTTAACTATTGTAGTACTCCAGTCATATGATAATATACAACATACGAGGTGACATTCGGGATTGATGATATGCATGCATTATGTGTTTGTTCATTTTTTTACACTCCCAGCCAAATAATTTTTGTAATAAACCAAATTAGGGATCAGTTTTAGGATTACCATCACGATTAGGGTTGTGTGCCGCTTATTGATAAAGCTTATTGATAGTGGATAATCCTATCAACTAAACTAAGCTGTTCTCCGTAAAGGTCCAGTGAGGGCCATCCCTCATGGGTCCAGTGTTACTACAGGAGAAAAGCGGAGTTCCCGGAGAAAACCTGCGATGTTTGGTAAAGTGAAACTGGACAACACTCTTCTTACATGTGACCAAGGTAACACTTAAACACTGAACAGAACGTCTGCTCATGTGTTTCTGTTCAGTGTTTAAGTATTCGATCATTATTATCATATCGTGGCTTCCGCTTAGGCAGTACATATGACGAACCTGCAGCCTAGCTCACCATCTGAGTTGTAGTGGCTCAATGGTTAGAGCGTCTCATTGGTCATCAGAAGGTTGCGGGTTCGATTCCCGTCTACGGCTCAGAAATCGTTTTTCTGAGAGAACGAGCTTGACGAACGTCCTCTAGTCGTTCTGACCAAGGTAACTTTAATCAGAAGACTATACGGAGCTGGAATAGAACCCCTAGTCACAGAGGTGAAAGACACGTGCACTACCACTATGTCACCAACACTTTTATTTAGGTCTAGGCTTCAGGGTTTGACTTAGGCTTTAGGGTTTGGCTTATGCTTAGGCCTCGGTGTAGGCATAGGCTAAGAACTAGTGAACCAACGAATGATGTATTTCATCATACATGAATGTCAACTCGTATGTTGTATATCATGATACAAATTGAGTGATGGCTTGGAAAACAAACGCATCCGCAAACATTTTCTTGCGGGTCTCATTGTTTCAGTGTATCAATCCATTAAATTAAACTTCAGTCGAAACTATGACGTTTGTTGTTCATTTTACTTTGTTTTAACAATATTCAGACTGGTCTTTTTTGGAAGCCTTTTGATTGGGGACGTGTCCGAGGCTTATATCTCAAGAACTATATTTAACCAATGACTACTGAATAGATCATTTTGCTAATCGTAGTCCAACTCCACTCAGGGGGCAAAAGGACAACTTTGGTGAGCTATTTGAAAGCGTAATTTTGTCCGTTTTCTCCCTGAATGGATTGGATAAATCCGTCATACACTAGGAACTCAGTATTAGCAAAGTGGCCTATTTTGTGCAAACTGTAGGTGTTGCCATGTTGATAGATAAGTGACAAAATTATGACATCGTAATTGTGACGTGTTGAAATATATGACAAATTTGAAATCTCAAGCTTAATAGTGAAATCTAGTGATTTTTTGTCATTTAAAGTCAATATTATCGTCAAATAATCTACTTTACAATAAAACAAAGCCATTTCCTTTAAACGAATTAGATAAAAACAAAAATTTGGAAATTTTGAGTCTGAAATTTTGCTACTGAAGTGGTTATGAAATTGCTTTTAACTTTTAGTCTGTTAAATATTTTTCGTTGATTTTGGCGGTGATAAAGCTAATAGAATTTGAGCAAGTGTCATGAAGTTTCAGAACTATACCTCAAATACTTTTTTAGTTTGAATAAGGTTAATAAACCACTTTATCAAGCCAAATATTATTATTTTAGTCGAACACACTAATTTTTAAACCTACAAAATAAACTAAATCCATGCCAAATAATTGCTAGATACAATTTCAATTCTTTTTGTTGCAGTAGGTACTTCCCAGTTTTGAGCAAATAACAACGCGGCATTTTTTGAAAACTGCCTTTCAGCTGTTTACGTTGGTGATAAGTTTTAGGCTTTATTTTTTTCAGTTTAGGTGATTTGACTTCAGATAGCGAAAAGAAATGTGGCAACATCTGCTAGCTATAAATGGCAAAGGCATTTCCAATTTAAGAAATTTTACTATCTTTCTAAACTTTTCAAATCTTCCATCTTTGTTTTCGATATTTGCTTTTGGAACTAATTAAGACCTGTGGTCTCTAGGTATTTGAATATCTGCAATTGATTTCGAACTCTAAGAAAGAATGGTCAACCTAAACAGTTGAAAGATTTTATCACAAGATTTCTCGGGAAGGTTTTTGGGTTCATGTTTATGGATAAAGGTATCAACTGGAAATCAGTTTATAAATGTATACTATTAAAAAACTACAAACGTGAAACGGTTTGTTCGGTTCAACCGGAACGTACTTTTAGCATTAACACGAAACCAAGGCAGTAGTATAAACATGAAACCTAGCCATTAAACAAATCAATATTTCTTTCCTAGAGAAAATGTCCATCACATTGCCAATCTTCCGAAATTTTTTTGACAAGATGAGCCTTAACGAATTTATGGTGCTGGTTTAAAGTACAAGTCCTTTACAAAAGCAGAAAAAACAAAAGGGTTGGGAAATTGCCAGAACTCAGGCGTAGAAAAACTGAGGTTTTGGGCAAAGGCTCTTCGTCGGACTGAAACCGCTATGCAAAAGCAATTGTTCCAATAAACACTTAAGGTTTCTGCTCATTCTATGGCCATACGATTTTGCGATTGATTTTGGTATTCCTTTCACTTTCTTCTGTCACAATGGCAGGCAATTGAGGTGTTCGTTCTTTTTCCTTTTTTTGTTTTATTTTAGCCCTTTTTGCAACTTATATCTCTTGTTGTGGGCATATCCAAATTTCGTCTGTCGAGCCATTTTACCGTCACAATAATTAAACACTCCAGCGACGCACAGTTTATGCTAGAATCTAAGATGACGGCTCATTTTCGTTTTATTAGTTGAAAAAGGTTTGTTTTGTCCATTTAGCTCGACACATTGAAAAAATATAAGACAAAACATAACCCGAAAATAAACATCTTGTGAATAACTCAAGATATGAGCCTAAAAACAAGACAAAAGTATTGCGATAATATTTTAAGGTCATATCTTGAGTTATTCACAAGATGTTTATTTTCGGGTTATGTTTTGTCTTATATTGTCCATTTAGACATCCAGACATGGACATTTATATTAATATCTGCACTTCTACGACATTTAGAAAAATTAAAGATATAGCGTAGCCTGACATCCTGGCAAGGAATTATACAGACAGTTATAAAATACACTTGTGAAAATTCAAAGTTCTTATCTGGAAAATATAAGGATTTGGGGTCTTAGCTATGAGTTTAAAGCATCTATTTCGTCTTTTCATGTTTTTGTTCCTTGAGCAGGAAAGAATTTAAATTCAGAAATTTTAGGCAGTTTTATATCAAAAAGAGACTGTGACTACCGCGATTCCCTCTTTTACAGGAATCATTTGGGTAGTTCTATGATTCAACGTTCAAAACCTTGTAGTGATAGTTTAAACTACCTGAAATGGCACGATTTGTAACCAAGTAGAATTTTTGGAAAACTTAGCAATGTAAAATCAGTTAGGAATGCCTAAAATTGCACTAAAGTAGACTTAGACCACATCAAGTGCTTTGCCGACGACAGAAGGTGATGGCACATTACGTCTATCGTGATCTGAAACTAGATAAGGAAATGTGCAAACCTTCGCTGACCGCTTCATGCATCATTTCATACCCTGAACTAAGGCTGTGCAAACAAATCTGGGAGTCAAGCGTTCTCTTAAAATATTTTTTAGACCATGAAATCTTTGGTTTTTGAAATGTGGAAAATTTTAATGCTTTAGTGACGTTTCAATGTCTTCTTCTTTTCAAGAGTAAATTTCACGTAACTGAAAGGACGCTGGAGAGAAATTTCAAGTCTTGGAGCTAAAAAAGTATTTTGTTTAAGCCATCATCACTATAAAATAAAAACCTTTCGACACACGAGTAAGAAAATTATTTCCCATCTTTTCAATTTAATCATATAAATGAAAATAATCTATGGTGGTAGCAATATGCCATTATAACTCTCAGATAAAAATATGTCAAAATTAATATACAAATAGCTCAAATTTCATCGATTTGGATTAAAAGTTTACAGACACTGGTAGTTCTTAAAAATATGTATTTTTGGCAGAAAACAATGTTGGACTGATTGTTTCTAGATGCCGAATCGTGGCTTCAATTTTAGGAAGTTAATGGACGCTTCTCGAAGTTACTTCAACACCTGTGCAACAGTGGTTCTAAATCGAAGTTGGCAATGAAGTTGTTATAAATTCACCTTTTTTTTCATGGGCAACCTCGACTTTAAGCCTTTTGTCCGCGACCTTTGAAGCAAATTTGGGAAGCGTCTATAGTACGCCTGTTCAAAGTGTTTAAAGAGTTAAGGGGGAAATTAATGTCGTTAGCTCAAAGAATCAAACCGAAATTAAAGGCTCGACAAAAAGGAAGTGACACTTTCAAGAAAAAGTTGTTACTGTAGTTCTAACAGTTTCTCGCAATGGAATGTCACGTCCTGGTTGATTATACTGCATTAATTCTTCAGGAGTACGAAATTTTGACAAAGGTAGATAAATCTAACGCTCTTAAAATACACATTCAACGTGCCAAATTTCACATGAGAAATTGGAACAGGTAAAGTTCTTTCACATGTGATCACATGTGGACTACATGTAAACCACATGTTTACAAAAATGTTAACAAAATGTGTGACCGTTCTGTATCTGGGTACATAGATATGACGCGAAACTGAGTGTCTAGATATGCCGATACAGAGCGGACACGAGTTTTGAAAATTGCTTATAAAACGTCCATTATTACTACATTACAGATTAATAATTAGTACAAAGAAAAGTTAAACAAGTGATAGATATACTATGTGTAGTTTGTGGAATACCACGTTTTATTTTAATGCTAAGCTTTCGACCTTCCGGCTTTAAAATAAAACGTGATGTCCCACAAACTACACATAGTATATCAATTATCACCATGCAGAACTTTAAAGGATTAAGTTATAGATACCCGTAAACTTTCAATTTGAGTGTGCGAGAGCTGATGCAAAACTGGTTGATACAGACACTAGTGTCCGTAAATGCGATACAGAACTGATATTTATTTAACTGACGTTCTTCATCTCCAAACACCTAGAAATTGGTTAATAAAAATTCGGCTATCGCCTCGTTTTTCAACTCACTTCTGGGTGTTTGGAAATCAGATCAAACATTCCTTCTCGTGCATGATATATTACATAAATGTTATGGGTACAATCCGTGAAAAAACCCAGGCCATCGACCACTCGAGGAACTTAGGGCACAAATATCTGCTTCGCAAGAGTTTGTGAGATCATTTGAGTGGACGCAAAGTTAAGCAAAATGTTTTGAATCTTCTTTTCGATTTTTTCGGATCGTAATGAGTTGATTTACTATCTACATGTATGAATGAATGTATGCATGCATGCATGTATGTATGTATGTATGTATGTATGTATGTATGTATGTATGTATGTATGTATGTATGTA
>JBAHVQ010202354.1:0-13038 GCA_036872915.1 Nanipora kamurai
AGTAGAATTTAATTTCACTGCTTGCTTCTTAAGGTAATCTCTGTGATAACTTAGTTTTTTTATATCATTGTTAAGCCAAGGGCAGCTTTTATTTCTAATTTTTCTAGATCTATATGGTGCATGAATATCTGAAATTTGATTAAATATTTCCTTCCACTCATGCAATGCACTATTTGGATCTGAATGTAACGTAAAGTATCTAAACGCTTCTGACAAGTCATGTTGGAACGCACCTATGTTAAAGTTTTTAAATTGCCTAATTTCTATAAATTTCGGATCCTGCTTAGGAATTCCTATTTTTCTACAGATATATGCCAAGTTATGGTCACTTATACCCAATTCGATTACACCCGATCGAGTAGTTTTAGTATCATCAATTTTAGTAATTATGATGTCTATCAATGTTTTAGTCTTACTGGTAGTTCTGGTCGGCGTATTAATATGTTGTCGTAATTGATAGCTTTGCACAAGTGGTTTAGTAAAATCGTAAGTCACTCTATTCGATCACATGTGTCAGGAAGTCAAAAAACGCAAAAACAATTACCTGTGTAAACAACCCTTTAGGAGCTACGCTAGATTCTTGCAAAATCGTAACTTTAATTTAACATTGCGAAGCTAAATTTGCTAACAAATGTATGACCGAAATAGTGCCTTCTTACCCGAGTTCTCAGTTACTAAGTGGAGGTAGTATAAGTTGAAGGTGATCAAAGCAAGCTCAACAATTTAATATTCCACTCATTAAAAGCGCTACAGGTCAACGGACTTTTCATTGTTTTGTTAAAATTATTGACGAGGTGTCCCCGAAAATCAGACTAAATAAGACAATCCACCAATACAAAAACTAGGCAATCAGCCATAAGATACAATTAGACTAAGTACAGTTTGCGTGCCGTTGCAAATCAGGCCCCTCCCAAGGCAAGCCGTGGCTTTATTATCTTTCTTTGTCAGTTGCTTCGAAGATTGTCGAGTTTTCAGATCATGCCTCGATTGAACATGATTAGAGAGTTTTTCTGGCTCGTTTGACTCTCTCCCAACAGAATTAATCTTTTATTATTCAGAATCTGGCTAATGCCACACAATCTTATTCGTCAAAGGGGGATAGGCGAGAAAGAGTTAATGGACGATGAGCATTTTACAGTATTCCTGGAGTTTTACTAGTCCAGCACACCACTTCCCTAACACATTAAAAGCGTTCTCTAAAAGAACGGTCCTGTCATGGAAACAACAAAACATCTTCTGGATTCATAACTAATCCCTTTCTTACTGCCTCTTTATTTATCTTACCTGGGTATGGAAATCTAAACCAGGGAGATTTTGACAGCACGGCCGAGTTGATATCTGTTCTTGCTTTAGATGTCTCATCAAAGGCGCCTGAGGCCGTCAAAATAGCACAAAATATCCAACTAAACACAATAGCGATGATAACCTTGATCACATAAAAAAGCACAAAAAACTAACCGTGAGATGGAGACAAAGAATAAACTTTTCGCGTATGTTTTGAAATAACCTGAAAACTGGCATCCGGTATGCTAACCTATTGTTGGGACCAAGGGCATACATCAAAGGCAAGGGGGTCTATTTTATCGCAATCAACAACGTTGACTACAACAACACTCTTTCGGAAACCTAGTATAATATGTTTTATTATTTCAGAAGTTAAGTCAGATTTGTTGAAGCAAGGTAAATATCCAAGATGTTCATAAGGTACATAACTGGTTCTCGTCGTAAAGAATTACTTCGTAGTTAATACTTACCGGAAATAAACGAAAAATAGGAAATCCAGCAATCCGAAATCCTTCACTTCTCGAATAAACAGGGAATGGTACTTTGAAACCAGATAGGAATTGTGAGCAAATCATGATAACACCAATTGTCCTGGGCGTAAGAATCCAGAAAATTAAAAACAATGTCTTTTTTCAGTGTATTATGAAAGTTTGTGTTTGAAATAAGTCAAGCATGTCGTGTACTTTTTATACTGATCTGGTCTTTTCCATGGGAAATGAACCATCCAATTATTCTTATCCCAAATCAAAATTGGCAATATGTTTGAGAGCATCGGAGGGGTCACTTTACAAACATTTGTCCGACGGCCACATATGTAGGACCTGACGAACCTCGACTATATGCCATTCGAAACTCACGCAAACAAATTTTTCAAGTGCTTTAGTCTTAATATTAATGCTCTTGATCATGTATCAGGTAGCATGACAGCAATAAAACGTTGTACAACTACTTACATTATTGCAATTCCCCACTGGCTTCCTAAAAGAGAGTAAATTTATGTTTTGAACAGCAAACTACCGAGCCATTTTATTATCTTTGTTTGAAATATACATCAGTATATTAATACATAAAAATTTAAAAAAAGACATAGCTTAATGACTCTTCAAAAAGTTCAGAATTGACTATTCTTAACAAAACAGAATACAAGGACCACAACTTACTAAAACCACACTGAAGCTGATTGACATAAAATGAGGAAGAGTAAAACTAATGGCGTAGCAATGAGCGAATACCTTATACTGCGCTACTCCTTCGCCTAATGCGTTGAATGTCATTATATACATAGTCTGTTGGTATCGTGATTGTAAAGTTACTTTCAACCCACAGTTGAAGCCACTAATATCAAAGGCAACACGTAACAGTAAAACAGCATATTGTTCAACATTCACCTGCATACAATGCGCACACATCAATCAAAGACAAACCAACCAAGGCTATAGTAGGAGCAACAGTAATAGGACCAACGAAACGTAAAAGAACACCCACTAATCCACTAAGGCCAACAAGAATTTGGAAGAGTGATGATACCATTACTGCTCCCTGAATCTAAAGAAATATTACATGTAATAATTATGATACAATTTTAACCAGTAAATGAGCCACTTATTGGAAATTACGTGATCTCAATCTCGTAAATAAATGTTATGTATAGTATTTCGACACCAGAAAACGATTAGGGAGTAGTATTTTAGTGTTTAAGTGAAATTACATTTTTTTTTTAAGGTTTTGGTCAATCATACAGTACAAACTGTGGCATGCCAAGGACTTAGAAAAATACCAAACTCCAGACTAGACGCCCGATGTTATCATCCAGAAAATCCACCTTAGCTGTGAATCATGATAATTTTTAATCCCTTAATCATCATTTAACCCCGAATAACCACCCTTTTCATAGCGAAATGGAAACGTTTGTTTCCAAATCTCGAGAAAAAGAAATAGATGCCGCTTTTTCACTTTTTGTTCTCATACTAAATTCAGTCATGAATCATGAATGTTCAGTTCAATGGTACGATGATTATCTCGATTTCTTTTCTTTAAAAGGGAAGTTAAATGTCGGAATACCTGATCAGAAACAAATCTCGTTTTGATTTCCCATTGCATGTTGATAAGGAAAATTTACCCAAATTTTAAAGAAAACTTTCTAAATTTTCCCTCATTGTCGTGCATGAGAAAAAGTTAGAATTTATTTATTTATTTATTTATTTATTTAACTTCTATTAATCACGGTAGCCTATCAACATTAAAAAAATATAAAGTATATCTAAATTAGAATAAAATTGTTGCTTTTCATAGGGCCGTGCGCCCAATATGTTGTATGCAATATGTTGTATGTTGTATCCAGAATGACATGGGAGTCTGTGGAGAGGACAACAGTCGTTCCAAAGACATCGTGAGAGGCAGAGTTTGGTTCATTTCGTTCCGACAACAATATGTGTAGACGCGTGTTTACGCTAATTTTCTTTCTGTGATATCTCAAAAAAAGTTCTCTATTTATCTTCATTATTTTTACTTTCGCTTGAACGTTCGCAAACCGTGCACATTAACCGATCAATTAACCATATTCGGTCCATCCTCTCATCTATAAAACATCAGTATACTATGAAAATTTTTTTTATATTGACCTACTTTTTTTCAGATTTCTGCTCGAAGCCAAGTTTTTTAAAATTCACATAAAAATGTGACTCACAGAAGTGCTTTTTTGCGCGTGTAACATGTCACGGTTCAACTTTTTTGAACCATTTTTTCAATGTCTTCGGACCGTAATGAGTTAAACAGGACTAAGTAAAAGGAAAAGAACGAGAAGATGATCGACAAGAAAATATGAGGTTTCATGCATGGTAGTCATCACTGGAAGACCCTCATTGGGAGAAACCAAAAAAGCTATTCGATTCTGTTCTGTTATGTTCTGCGAAACACCACAATTGCAGTGATCTGTACTGGGTGGAGATATAATAAACGCCAAATGGTCGTTATGTTTTAGATTAAAAGTGTTCTTCAATTTAATTTTATTAGGGAAGAGTTACTATTCGGCTACTTGATTATAAATTAGTATAATGAAAATATAAGCATTTGTTTATTTTTCACCAATTTTAATTGAAACTGAATGAAAGGATTAAAAGTAGAAATTACCAAAGAACACCCCCGAAATCAAAGTTCCCTGCCCTTAGCTGTACGTGCGACGTATTCGAAACTGGGTGCACTATGCTATTTGGTGTAAAGATTTCCGATATTTTAATTGATCTTCTCCAAAACTTATTCAGACCCAGATGCTGTAATTTAGCTTCCCTCGAGACGCCTGCATAATTATCTAAAATTGTCTGAGATGTCAACATGAATAAAATACCTCACGCATTCGTACTTTCCAGATTCCATCAAAGGAAGAGTTTTTAGGATCTGTCAAAATTAAACGTTGTATTTTTAAATCAATAATTATAAGGGAATTACTGGCCGTCTTCCAATTATAAAATAATTGGTTATTAGCCTAAAACGGAAAAAAGAAAGAGACTTATCTACGAGAAATTCAAAAACTTACTCTCTTCAAATCCGGGAGGACATTTAAATTCAGGCAGGGACAATATGGCAAATGTTGGAACAAGATATGAAAATGAACTTCCTTGGACGATGGGTAGTCTAGAGAACACAAGCAATCTCAAGTCAGATGGTGCTAACGCTGTAACTAGGTTAAGAGAGCTGACAGTTGGTCATACTTTTTAGTGCGTAGTCAAGAAAACATTGGCATACTGCCTGCCGTTCGCCCGCGACTCAGGTCGGAGCGATTAGCAAAATATCTGTCTTAAAATAGATGTAATAGAATAAAATATAAATAGAATAAAGAACACTGATGTTAACCAAAGATTTCTTTGGGTATTATAGTGGAAAAAAGGGACAAACAATGTCACAAATGCAGTTTACAATATTTCACTAAGTCGTCATCTTCATAAAAGAGGCCCAAAAATGTAGGAGGCTCATTAAATGCGGAGAACATGAGGTACGTGCCCTGATAGCCCCGGCCTTAATCGCCGCTGTTGTCTCTGCCACCTCTACAAATGCAGAAATCGTGACCATGCTGTCAGCAACGACATTCGCAGCTCAATTGGCAGTGTACGGCACTAGATTAGCGGAGTCGGTCAGTGGTTCAATTGCCAGTCATAAGTTTACTTTACACTCAATTTGACACCATTTGATTAGTATCTTATTTGGTATATTTTGTAATAGTATTGGGAAATAATTATCTCCCTCCTGAGTCTCTTTCCCTTCCTTTTATCACTTTTGCCTGGACCTATTTTTGCCTGAACAATATTGTGTTGCATTGTATTTTGGCTGGAATTACACGCATAAAATGTGTGACACTATTATAGATAATTTGATGCCATGTGTGTCTGATTAAAAAACTTAATGACTTTGCTTAGATGCGATTACGTTAGGCGGAAATGAGCTAATAGAAAATATTATCAATTCAAAAGATTGTTAAATTTAACATGAAATGAAAAAGTGTGTTGAACGTGGTTACAGGAACTTAACTTCTCTTGACTATACCCCTGATTATTTCATTATAAAATGATTGTTCTGTTCAAAAAGCTAAGATTAGAAATAACTGAATAAGTTGAAAAGGAAAGAATTTGCATTGAACTATTTTTACTACTCACCGATTTCCAAAACAGGTTTGCAAAAGAGTAGCAATTCCACTCATGAAAAAAATGGTGCTGATGAGATTTCCTGTCACCACATCGTCGTTCACGCAAAATGCAGGCGACAATAAGATGGGCACAGACAACGTTGCGCCAAACATAGTTAAGTAATGCTGTTTAACAAAAGAAAGTATATTTTTCTCATCCTTATCGTAATATAAGTAGGTTAGACACCACTTAAAAACTCTGTACATTATTACAAACGTTTCGCGGCAATGCCTCTTCGTGAATGAATATACATGTATAGGTTATATATTGAGTTACTGTATATATGTATGTATGTATGTATGTATGTATGTATGTATGTATGTATGTATGTATATATATATATGTATATATACATGTACATATACATATGCTTGTATAAAACATATGTAGCATATATATGTATACATGTATATACGCGAACGTTTTGACGGGGATCCTCCTTCTCAGGTTCCAAAACATTTATAAAAACTTCAAAATATGAAAACTTAGTTTCCAAGAAAATTCCCAGAAAAATTTCCAAGGCAAGCGGTTCTGGGCAAGCTCCTTTCTCAAGATAAGCGAACACAGGTTTCTGAACAGTCTAATATATACCCATACCCTAATTAAAAATCCGTTCATCCCACATAAAATCTCTGGTTTTAAGTCCTCGAAGAGCAAAAGGGTTCAATCTATACGCCCAAAAACCTTCCCTTTTTTGTTGAGTTATGCATTTACTTTTGTTTTATCTATTATTTTTATACTTGAATATCTTGAATAGAAAACCAAAAGTGTTGGGAAACTGCCAGAACTTAGATATAGAAAAACTGACGTTTCGAGCGAAGGCCTTCTTTCGCCCAAGTGAAAGAATTTAACATGTTTTTTTCCGGCTCTAAGTTCCGGAAGTTTCCCAACCCTTTATGTTTTCTACAAGTCGTTCAGAACTGCCTGCGCAGCATTCTACTTATAACGTAATGGCCAATACGGTAGCTATTCCCTCAATGCATAACAACGGAGCAACAATTTTTTTTCTAGTGCTAATATAACTTCTTTGTTCGCTTTATCATATTAAACCGGAAACAAGGGTCTCCTCAAATTTTTTTCGCTTTCGATTGCGTCGTAGTATCATATCTTCATCTACGTACGTTTAGACCAGAATGGACAACAGATGGAGGGGTGTTGTTGTGTGTGACATGAAACTTTCGCGGGAGTTTAATTTCGCTGATTGCGCATTTTTGGCGGAAACAGATTTTTTGCGAATCTGGTTTTCAGATTTTACCACTGGGATTAAATTTACTCGGGCAGGTTCCTGTCCGATGTTTCAACTACGACACTTCTATATAATTTTAATGTTGTTTGAGTTACTTCAATTAGAGTAAATTTTCGTGGATTTCTTTTTGCTACAGTTTACATTTTTGGGATCATATTTTCCAGGGCTACAGCAAAATCCGCAAAATACGCGACAATTTTATGCTGCACGGTAACCATATTCGCCGTTATCACGGGTCAAATTTTACGATCGTCAGGTACTTTATCTTTCAGCACTTTAAGTTAACTTGACCTTCATACTTAGAAAAATATCTGGAAAGGCTATGGCCCTGCGTTAGAAACCCTTCATGTTTGTTGACACTTATGGAAAAAAAACATTAAGTCCTAACCTGAAGTCCCAACAAAATTGCCATGTACCATGGTGGGTTTTCTTCAATGGTGTAACTCAGTCCAACGTTTTGGTGATTGTTCTTGCTCACCACATGGTTCTCTTTACCATTCAATATAGACTACAAAATAAGTCAAAATAATCCAAATGAAAAGACTCTTATTTAAACAATGTCCACTGACGTAAAAGTAGGGCCGGATTAAACGGAGATTTTAAACGGAGTTTTTAACCCTTTTTACTAACAAGTTTTTAGGAGGTTTCCCTTGATGAGTAAAATCGTCTGGCGTTAGCCATGGTAAAATTAGTAAGTTACCAAAAGGCTGCTTTGCCAGTTAAAGGGTTAAAGGTGAACAACATGGACAGTTACCGAAGAGCCCAACAATTTAAGTAATTTCTTCTAAATTATAGAAAAAGACTTTAAGGTCTTCTCTTACAGTTCTATTCCATAATGCTTGTTGATTTATAAGGAGCTGGCGGCTCAGCACCAACGAAATTAAGCCGAAAAGGTTTGAAATGCACATGTGTTCATACTTATGCATATTTATACAACATAATCACTGTTTTTTAATAAAAATCAAGTTTAAACAATGACTTTTAATATTTAACTTTTAATATTTACTTCACCATACCTTTTTCCATGTGTCCTCTAACATGGCCTTATTTAAAATCATTGTATTGACTTTGATTTTTATTACAAGATTGCGTTTTCCGCCCGGTTTATCAATTGCAAATAATCATTGTTTATTTTGTATATTATACATTCATGTCTATTATACATACATGAATTTATCTTCCTGACGTGGGTCACTGCATTCCTAAATCTCTATTTGAATGTGGCAATAAATTTCCAATTAACTGTGATCGATTTTGAGGTATCAAATCAACTGATGTTCATGGCCTTAAGTTGCATAAATAACGCATTTTTTTCTCACTTTCGCTAGTTCTTAATGTGGCTGAACACACTTTTAGTAGATTTTTGCTTCCTTATAACATTTGAGTGCGCAGTTACAACTACCAACTCCAAATTTAGCCTAGAAAGAAAGTCATGATGGTAGGTTAAGCTTGGATGGCGACATTAAGTATTTTCCCTATTTCCATAGCAACAACAATGATTGAAAAAACCTCGAAAAATCAGCTTTGTTAAGATAGAGGAAACTCTAGTCATTAACTTTCCTTCTTGATTTGTACGGCTGTTCCATGGAATTCCAAAGAAAAATCAACCAAAAACCCCCAGAAAACTCCAGCAACAAAAGGACTGGTCGAAAAACATGGCTTAAGCTACGAAGCCGAACGTCTCAAGCGAGTACTGCATTCCTTGGGGATATAAATACCGAGAGAACTAACGGAAAAACAAGAACAGGATGGCTATGTCACTAACTGAAAACTCTACGAGTACATGCAATTTCACGAAGAGGAAATAATCAAGGGTTTGCAGTCGGAGTAAACTCTTTGGACCCAAGAGGAAACCGTAACATTGGGCTATAGAGGAAACCTTTACCTTGTTTAACATGGCCTTAACTAAACAAATAACGTTTTAGGCGAAAGTGTCCAGATGAGGTGGAGAAAATCCTGAAGCTTATTACGCCTTGCAGTTTAAAGAAAGTGCTTGCAAAGCTTTGATTCAAAGCATGTGAACAAGACAATACATTTTTAAAGCCAAAATTAGAAAGGAATGAAAATATAGGCGTGGAATTAGAAAGCTGAGATAAAGTATAGAAATAACAAGCACAGTTGTAGGCAAAGATGATGAAATATGTTTAAGGGAAAGCCGTGAAGTTCAAAAACCGAATGGTTGTGGTGGCGAAACTTAACGAAACTAAAAACATGCAAAAATCAGCTTAGTAAAATTGATTGCTTGAAAACCAGAAATCAGAAGGGGGTGAAAATAAAGGTAAACTCACGCTGGTCAAGGGAAATGTTTCCCATATTCAAAGGAAAAACCTAGCCCTGAAAGGAAATAAAAAGAATTCTTTGGACTGGTGAGACTCTTGAGCCTTCACCTTGTTCATCAGGAATTTTTAGTACATTCGTATCAGTGAGGTGACCACGGGGGGGGCTTTTTCACTCAAAAAAAAAGTTCAGTCTACCAGCAATGATTAAAAGAGACTGGTCTTGTAGTTAGACTCCGCCCAGTATGACAACAAGATTATTTTTCTGTTCAAACCTCCCTCTCTCTCTCTTTCAGTATAAAAAATCAAGACTTTAACTCATTACGGTCCGAAGAACTTGAAAAAACAATTAAAAAACTCTTGCTAAACTTCATGTCACGGGCAGCAACGAATCGTAACATATTACGCAGACGAAAAGCTACTTTTCTTATTCAATTTTTGATTTCAAAAACAAACGCAGTCCGAGCAGAAATTCCAACAGTGACTAGACGGAAATTTCAAAAGTTTTCATGTATGACTTATATTTGGACGACTTATATTTGGGGGGACGGACCAAATAGAGTTAAAGAAGTATATCTGGTCCTTTGCAGAATACAACAAAGCTAAATAAAACCACGACAGTCATGCTTATATTTTTCTGTAAAAGCATTGGCACATCACACGTACTAAGCACAGTCCCTGTGACATCGAGGGTTTCAGTTTGCAAAAAGCCTCAGGCTTCCAACAGGAGGCCGGGAAACACGAACCGCGCCCTCAAATGTCTCCCATATTCCATATTTGGCTCAGCTCGTAGCCGTTGGTTTTTGGCCTACCTCAGAATTTTGGCCCTGGCCATGCCACTTATTTGTATACATACAATGGAAATGTAACCTGTCTCGGATTGTGCTCCTACTTTTGCTTGAATTTTACTTTTTACTATATTTCACTTTTCTTGCAAAGGTATTCCATTTTAATTCTTTTGTAAAGTTGCTGATGCAGCAGCGGGGGTCATATCGAACGTTTCGCTCTGGCAGCTCTCACCACGAAGATACTATGGCGTCGTAATTATCGAATCTTGACCAATCTTACCAAAATGCTGGAAAATCTCTAATTTTGAACTTATACTACTGTTTGTTTTGCCGTTTAGCTAAGAATCCAGATTTTTCTATTGTGCGATTGAGTAGAGAGGTCTTCAATCTATGGAAATGTAATTTATCGTCAGGAATAATTGACCGCGGTCAAATATCCCTGATAAACCGGTGAGAAAGCCGCGAAAGGAATAAAAATAACGCTCTTTACACAGTATCAACAAGTTTTGGCGAAAGCCAAAGTGAGGCTAGCGAGAACCAGTTTAAGATAGATCTTCTGCAACCAACAATCCACATTAATAGTACAAAATATCATGGAGCCGAATACCAAACTTTTATGCGGGGTCTTTGTTTTTGTATTCTATTATCATTCACTTCTGCGCGTTTGTTTATCATCATTATTGGCTTCTTAAAAACAAGCCGCCTATTTGAGAGACGTTTTGGCGGCAGACGATTAGGCACCAGCCAGGACTGACTTTTTTGAGCATTAAGAACGAATGCTAAACATCTTTATAGCTTGCATAAAACCAAAAGGGTTATAGAGCTATCGGAAGAGAAGAACTATTCTAACGTTCTGTCAGTTCCCTAACTATTATGACTTTATACACGTGGTCCAACGCTACCTACGCAGCATTCCACTTTTAAATCTTTATTGCTTTCCATGACAACGTTAAACAGCTGGTAGAATGGTATAGTTAAAGAGATCTGCGAATAGCTCCCAGCGTACGAATACCACCACACATACACCTATAGGCACTGGTTACATGGAAAATTTCAGCGTTGGCTCATGAGGAATTCACTTCGAAAGTTATAGTGCGATATAAACTCAGGACTTAACATTTAAGTTCAGGCGGAGCAACGGTATTTTAAGCACGGTTAGCTGAGTTGACTTTGATTCTTGTATTTGACCCCTTAACTAGTCATGAAACGATGAATAATTTTTACTGTCCAGTGACCAAGCACTTAAGGACCTTCGTTGAATACACATTAAAAGACTTCACCAACTTGATCTTCAAGTCAAATTTAAGCTCCAGCTGATCTATATCCTTTTTGTATAATCTTTTTCTGCAGTCGCTCCCCATCAACACATGCAAATTGTGCGATGTGATACAGTCGCAGGTTAGTTACTGGTCAAGCACACTTGCCGTACATAAGTCAAATAATTAGAGTCTGTTTATATGAGCCTGCATGGTTTGCCTAGTTAGCCGGGTTGATTAACTTAAAGAAGATCTTATTACGGCCATAACAGCAACCACAGTAACTTTGAAAATTAGAATTCGCTTAGTTTGGATCTCAGGAAAGGATACACCAGGTTAAAATCTTCTTCTATGGTCGAGGTTTTCGTGACTCAACTCATCCCGGTTCGCCGGGCTAGCCGCCTCATACAAAAAGCTCCTTAGAATACTCTATCTCATCTATCTATCCATCATATTTCCCTCTCAGTGGACAGAACAACCAATTCGAACAGCCGAAATCAAATAGTAACCCAACTATTTGGCAAGAAGCTGTCAGAACACATACCTCTGAGTAATCTGTCGTCTGCATATCTTTATCTATTTCCTCCATCAAATTTTAGACGTTCAAGCTGTACTCCATCTTGTATCTCATTAATTCACATAACATCAACGTCAGAAATACAATGACCTTTTTTCCGGTTTAACTATCCCTTGACATTTTGAAAATGGAACTACGAATAATTACATGCACGCATAAGTCCCTGGACGGTGATTTTTCTTTGGTGCCTTCGAACTTGCATGCGACTTACGTATACAAATGTTTAAACTTTACAAGTACAATATGATCACCAAAATGTTATGATTTGTTTGTTTCATTCGTTTATTTATATTTCCTAGCAAGTGGTACGAGGTACTAAAAATTCAGCTGGAAATAACAGAAAATAACCAACTATTCATCAAATGAGGTTCAATAAGTGGAATTCTCGAAATATCAAGATGACATGGACATTCAAAAGAATTCTTTTTTGACAACAAGGAGAATGAATAATTTTTAGTTCCAAGAGTATTTTAGCACCGTCCTTGTTCTTCACAAGACGTTACTCAAAGTGATATAGCATTTCCACGACAACGTTTCGACGGTGAAAAAAGAACAGATGATGAAGATGAAGATAGATAGATAGTTTTATTACGAAAAAACACTTTGCAGCCTTCGAGGCTGAATTGCGTGTTAGTACAATACAAAAATAAAGTATATATATACAAAAATAAAATATATGAATACCATGCATTATAAAGTACAATATATAGGATACTAATTTAACTTATAGTATTAATGAAATTCAAGACTATAATTTGACTATCTTCATACTACAGTAGCCTACTACTACTATATAACTATGTATATAAATATAAAATTAGCTTACAAGGTGTTCGAGATTAGAATCTAGGAAAATTATTTGATGCACGCCGGAATAAAAGTTTTTAAAAATCTATCAGTTTTTATCTTCGGGAGCTGGAACTTCGGGGTTTTCC
>JBAHVQ010202375.1:0-13037 GCA_036872915.1 Nanipora kamurai
TTCTGGTGTTCTTCCCAGGTGTCGGCAAAGATTCTGATATCATCGATAAATACCAGACGGCCGTGAATCCCGTGGAGGAGTTTTGTCATCATCCGCTGGAAGGTGGCTGGAACGTTTGTCAACCCAAAGAGCATGAGGGTAAACTCGTAATGGTTGAGGCCAACGGTAAATGCAGTTTTAGGGATATCCTCTTCTGTCAGAGGGGCCTGCCAGTAGCCTGAAGCCAGATCTAACGTGCTAAAGAAGCGTGCTCCATCGACTTTATCGAGTATCTCATCTGTTCGCGGCATTGGAAATGCACCTTTTCTTGTAACCGGGTTTAGGTGTCGAAAATCGCCACAGAAACGCTAATCACCGTCCTTTTTGGGGGCCAGTACAATCGGAGATTACCATGGACTGTTGCTTGGCCTTATGAGGCCTCGAGCAAGCATTTCATCTACTTGGTGATTCACAACTTTTCTTAAATGGACAGGGATTCTGTATGGGCGTTGTTTGGCCGGTCGACTGTCTCCAGTGTCAATAGAATGTTCAGCATTGCAAGTCTGTCCCAAGGGTTCATCTGGTCCATTAACAAACATGTCTGCACATTTCTCCAGGAGAACCGATAATTTGTTAACAGTTGGCGCAGCTGCTTCAATAAGCGAGCGAGTTTCGGTAGAGTCTCCAAATAATCGTTCCTGTGCAATATTAACAACCATTCCGTTGGCTTTCAAGATATCGGCACCGAGAATTGATTTAATTCTGCATATTTACTACCACAAACGTCTGGACCACATTTAAACCGTTTACTCTTACATGAATATCAGTCATGCCTATCACCTGCAAGTTCTCTCCTCCAACTCCTCGCGCCCGCAGTTTACACTCCCGTATTTGTCCTTGGACAATATCCCTATTTGCTAGTGACACAGTCGATTCCCTATCGACGAGACATCATTGGGGGTATCCACCAATTGTAGCTTTAATGAAAACTGCAGTTGGTGAGACGCTGTTAATTGGGATGGCGTTGTCGTCACGAGCTGACCCCTAGCCTAATAGCCGGTCAGCCCTAGGTAGTTTCCCAGGTGCTGTTGCTGAGAGGCCTGGTAACGATATTGACAATCACGAGCAAAATGTCCGGGCTCGCCCGACACAAAACAGTAGGTTTCGCTCCGGAGTTGTCCTCGGTCATTTCTTCGCCTGTTTTGATGACATTCGTTTGCAAGGAGATTAACACTACCGCAGTTATAATACGCGCTACGTCGGCCTCGACGGGGGTTCTCGGTTCTTATGGCAACCACATCGCTGATATGATTTACCGACGCTGACAATTGCTTGACCTTTTCGGTGAAGAATTCTACGCTTTCCTTTAACTGGCGCACCATTGTTGATTCGCTGCTGACTACATCTTCCCTTTGAACTCTCATCTGATTCACATTAGGATCGGAATTTGGCGATGACAGCTCAAGTGTCAAATCTGATAGTTGTGCAATCTGGACGATCTCCTCGTATTTCAGGCTTGGCTTTGCAATAACTCTCGTTTTAGCGCAGGAGAAGAACCTTCAATAAACTGCTGCTTTAAAAGAGTATCTCTCTTTTCAGTCCCGATCTTAGGCATGACTCGGCTGAGCAATGTTTCCAACCCATAAGCGAAAACTTGTATATCCTTCCCAGGCTTGCGTGCCCGTCGACGAAACTCCATCATGGCTATGTGTTTACTTGTTTGGTCGCTGCGAAATGTTTCCCTTATCGCCGCAGTCAAAACATTGAAATCTGCTTTCTTTTCGTAGCCAAGATGCTCGAACGCTACAAAAGCTTTGCCCAATAACAGAGTCGGTAAACGCTTCAACATTTCCTCTTCTTTCCAACTGTTTGCCGTCGAGCACAGTTCGAAATTGCTTAACCAGAGTCCAAAATCTCCGTCTGAAAATGTTTCATTGACAGATAACAATCCTGCCCTTGTTGTTGTCGATGTAGCTATCCTGGTCACGGCACCAATTTAATAACTCCCACAAATGTATAAACAATTACTTTAACAATTACTGTCTTAGTTGTCTACACGAGGAATAACTTATATCTTCAAGAGCTGTCTAGCCACCCCCCTCTTTATTTTTGTCATTCGATATTCTGTCTGTATTAGCATATAATTAGTTATCTCCAGTGTTAGTAATTAGACACTATCGTAATACTACAATATGAATATCCCAAGAAAATCAATCTTTTGGCATAGAGTACTTACAGGTGTGACAGTTGAGAAATATTTTCAAATAATCTTGGAGGAATGTTTTGAATTTGGTTCGACGATAAGTCCCTAAAATCAGTAGTTACTTATTGTAAGCGTTTTTAATTGTTTTGACCCTAAATTATCTTTACTTCCCTTATTAACAACAATTGTGAAATAATGATTGGAGACGTTATCTGACCAAGATTATAATAGGCCACTAGACTGTGGTCTTCGATAGGTACATGAATATAGAAAATAGCAAGCTTATATACAATTCTAATGGGATGGCATAACCGATGAAAAATTTAAACTTATTTACCTACAACAGATTAGATAGTAATTAGCGGCGACAGTGTTCCTTTGTTAGCTGAGTGTATTGTTTAGGTAATGGCATTGTATTGTTGTCATCGTCTTTTGTTGTTTCCGTGTGCTATGATTCCAATGTCTTCCTTATTCGAAAATTTCCTCTTTCAATAATTTTCCCTTTTTCAAAGTCAACTTTATGTCCATTTCTCCGAGCATGAGAAGCTATGTTTGAACCTTTCGCATAATTTTTAACATTTCTCAAATGTTCTTTTTGTCTTGTTTCAAACGCTCTTCCCGTTTCTTCAATAAATGACCAGGTACAGTCTGCGCAAGGAATCTTGTAAATTACATTCGTCTGTTTGTCAACATCGGGTCTATGTTTTGGTGAAGGAAAGTGTTGTTGCAATGTCCGTAATGGTTTGGTTGCTACTTTTATGTCATGTTGACGAAGAGTTCTGGTTAGCTGTTCAGTTACGCCCTTGGTATATGGTAAGGTTACGTATCTTCTATGGGTTGTAGAGTCGACCGTCTTAAAAAAAACCCTACTAATTCTTCAGGTGTAGGAGTGGCGTGCGTTGACTTGGTATCTCTTATGATGTAGTTGATGGTTTGTAAAGAGCAGCTGTTTGCGCGTAGGGCATTTTTGACATGATGTAGCTCATTAGTTTTTCCTTCTTACCAAAGAAGGAATGAATGAACTATTTCACAATTTGCAAATATTGATGATGCGCGGTCAAGGTAGAGGCACAAATGATTGGAGACGTTCTCTGACCAAGATTATAATTTATTTTGACGAGCTTTCAGCCACTAGACTGTGCTCTTCGATAGGTACATGACTATAGAAAATAGCAAGCTTATATACTCGTGGCAATCGATTTTCCGGGCGGCAAACGTAATCGAAGAATAAACATTAAAGTCCAGCTTAAAACTTTAAAGTGTAACGCCATAATAAATATATAATAAGAAACACAACTTCAAAACATTTAAGATAACTTTACTAACGTTTCGTTGCCATCGTGCAACATCTCCAACATCTTTTAATACTCCAAAGATGATGCACGATGGCAACGAAACGTTAGTAAAGTTATCTTAAATGTTTTAAAGTTGTGTTTCTTATTGTATTTATTATGGCGTTACGCTTTAAAGTTTTAAGCTGGGCTTTAATCTTTATTCTTGAAAAACACCTGGCAGGCAATGGAGATACATCTTCCCTCTTGTGCCCTTAGAAAAAATTTGAGGTGCCATTTCACATATAAATCGATCTTTCATATACGAAAACATTCCAATTCCACATGTGGAATGAAAATTTGATATGTGAAATTAAATTTCATAGGTGAAATTAAATTCCATATGTGCAATTAAATTTTATATCTCTTGGTCAGAATCGTCGCGATTGAGGAGCCAGGTGGGGAACGAAGTTTAGCTAAAAATACAATAACCCAGCAAACAAGTTTAAATAAAGCCATAATGGAACCATATCTTTAAAAAGGATTTTCTTGACTAACGTTTTGTTACTTAACCAGTAACATCATCAGAGTAATTATTAACAAGAGTTGAGAGGCTTAATTAGCTAACTGTTACAAAAATAGTGATGAATGAATGTCACAAATGATTAACGGCAAGAACAATTAACGGAAAGAGTGCGAATTGTCAAGTGGTGAAGAATTAGATGTGTGAAGAACTTAATTAGAAGGGAAGAAAAAAAAAGTCAAGAGAATAAGTTAAAAAAAGTGCTAGCGGAAAGGATCTAGTATTAGCCTTAAGAGACGGTTGTATTCTAGAAATTAACAGACTTTCTCGCAGAAGAACTTCAAACTGAATTGAGCCAGTAGATAAGATTTCGAAATCACTGAAGGAGATTTCATGGTCGGTTTTCATCTTGTGTGAAAGGACACTAGATAATGTAGAATGTGAGAGCGGTTTTCCAGTGTAGGATGAAATACCCACGTGATCGGAGATCCTAGTGTGTAATAAGCGGCATGTTTCGCCAATATACGACTCCTGGCATCGTCGGCAAGTGAATCTGTAAACTACATGGGATCTCAATTTGAGTGGTAAACGATATTTAAAACGGAAAAAGTTAGAGAGACGAGAAACAGGGCGAAAAGCAATACGAATTTGGAGGTGTGGATAGGCTGACGAAAGTAATTTGGTAACTTGTTGACGAATTTGTAGGCCGTGATTTCCGATGAAAGGTAAAACTAAAGAAAGTAAGAGCCTAGGCGCCGTTAGAGGTTTTACAGGAGTATGAGGAATTTTGTTGAAAAAAAAATCGAAAACAGTGGTCCAAAAATCTGCGTGGATATCTATTTTGTTTTCATAAAGTTTTCAGTTTCTCAAGTTCTGCGTGAAAAATATCCTAATAGGAGCTTAGTTTAAAATAGCGAAACATCAAAGTGCAAATTAATCCCTTTTTAAAAATGATTGGTAATTCTTCACCACTTGACAATTTGCACACTTTCCGTTAATTGTTCTTCCCACTAATCATTTCTGACATTCATTCATCACTATTTTTGTAACAGTTAGCTATTTAAGCCTCTCAACCCTCGTTAATAATTACTCTGATGATGTTACTTGTTAAGTAACGAAACGTTAGTCAATAAAATCTTTTTTTCAAGATATGGTTCCATTATGGCTTTATTTAAACTTGTTGGCTGGGTTATTATATTTTTAACTAAATTTTATATGTAAAATGAAAATTTCCTATTTGGAATATGTGAAATTTTTATACGTGAAATTATGAACCGTATGTGAGTCAGATATTTCAGGTACGAGAAAATGTTCTAATTTCATAAGTGAAATGACGATTTTACATTCGAAACAGTTCCAATTCCATGTTTTTCATATTTGAAATATCATGTGAAGTTTTCCTAAAGGTGCTTTTGCATGGATACGAAGATTAAACAAATTTTGTAAATCTATCACAAATTAAAGATGAGCTTTCCGAATCCATTGAATCGATGTCGAGACACCTTAAAGGTGATGATACACAGGATAATTTAACGACGAATCTTAATGATGTTGCATTAATTAAAACTCATCGTTATAAATCACCCTGTGTAACATCACCTCATAATGTACGCAACAATGTTGCGAGGATTTGAATCCAGTTCAAGGTTCTGCAACAATGTTGCAACGTGAAAACTGCTCTCAAAATGCAGAAAATATCGTTTCGAAGCCTTAGAAAATAAAAAATCCTCTGGGGCAGCATGCAGCCGGACGTCCCTACAGAGCTTGCTTGTGTCCCCAAATGATTGGTTAATTCATCTGCGTCTGCAATTCATATAATGAATTTGCGAAAAAACGGGAGTCAAATGTAACTTATTTATTTCAATCATACTTTTAAAATACATATATCAGGGAAAAAGTTTCGATACATAAATCGGCCGTATTGAGAAGATTCCAGCGAGGTATAACACAGCCTTAACGAGCTAATATTCTGGGAAATGAGATAAAATTGGCAGGCTACGAAGGCAGTCTAAACCAGCGAAAAAAGATGAACGGTTGGTACACTGCCGAATTTATGATAAAGAATATTTACGTTTCGCGGTATGGCCCTTCGTCAGAGAGTGAACTCGTTTCAATCCGTAACGAAGGGAAACAGTTCGAAACGTAAAAAATTTTTTATCATAAATTCGTTAGTCTACCAACCTTTCAACTTTTTGTAATATTCCATGGGAAATTTTGATATAAACACGCAAAAAATCAGAGTGTTTGAATTCATAGCCAGGAAAAGTTGCTCTGAGTCCGAATTGTGGTTATGATGTCAAATCGGGAACGGTAACTCTAAGCCTCGCTGATGAATGTTGATGTTTGTTGTGATCTAAGGAGATTACTGTGGTTCGAGAAGGTAGAAAAAACCGACAGATGTTATACCTTTACTTCCAAATAAAGGTTTCCGGTCAGTTAATATGCTGAAAGGGAGATTTACGTTTAAAAGGAGAGTGAATAGGAACGAGCGCTCCAAGTACGCAGTCGCATCCCTGTGGCCGCAACATCCAGGCTTGAGCTAAAATCTGGCTAAATCTCTCTAACATCGTCCAGTGTGAAAAACGCTTGGCAAGAGATATATTAAATTTCTCATATTTTATATTTTGAAGTACTAGAAATTTGCTTCCGTTGAAAATGAAAATAGTCACTTTCCGCATGTTTACACACAGAATCTCGGACTGCATGTTTCACACATGAACTTTTAGGATCAACCATAAAATTCTAAAGTTGGAGATAAAATAAAAGCAAGATTTCCCAAAACTACTTATGTTTTGATAATCATCACACGTTACTCCTATAATATTCCTCAAAATATTTTGCGATTAAAAAACAATCAGATAAATATTGAAATTTGGCGTCCCTTTACTTTAAATGTGATTCATTTCAAGATTTGAACATCCCTTTGAGCAAAATGCACACATCTTGAGGATGTTTTTCGGTAGATCGTTGCTTTTTATAGTTCTTTAAAGCCAATTTTAAAAAGAAGGGTTTGCATTTCTGGAGAGAAAACAGAATCAGTGAAGGAGATGTCCGGAGGAACTACTCAACCTGTTACAAGGAAAATAGATGTGTATAGAAAGCAGATTAATTCGGGTTCACAACGCATGATAGATTAATCGCCTCATACCGTGGCTCAAGGAAATGAGCGTAAGCGTTTGATAGCATAGGGTATTTGATGAATTTTTACAGTCTAAAGCATCATTTAAAACATTGGCCGACGTTTTTCGATGAACGCAAAAGTGAGTTTGTTTTCTTTTTTTTTATCTAACTAATATAGCCCAAATTGGTAGATCAGGTTTCTAAGGAAAGCGTCACAAACGATTTTGCCGAAGAGAGACGTCATATTTACGTTGGGGGTTGGGGATGTTGCTGGCTGCTACGTTTCTTTCTGAAACGTCGTAGAAAAATCGATTGTTTGTGATTGAAGGCTCTTGATATAATTCCGTTCAATTTAAAAAATATCCCAAATATCTTTTTGTGCAGAAAATTAACCTACGATTGCCAATCGTTTTAAAATACGCTTCAACAGAGTGAAGATATTTCCTTTATACAATGTTATGTGCAGAAAACTAAACTATGATTATCAAATCGGTGTAAAATATTCTTCAGCAGAATGAAGATACTTCCTTTATTAATTTTGTTTCCTTATAAATCCTGTGAATGCTTTAGATCAGAGATCAGAAATTTGAGCCTGCGGTATCTCTACGTGGTTTCTGTGTTGCTTGGTAAAACTGTGCAATAATTTCCTTTGAACGTTGTGTACATCTACCTTCGTGCTAGAGAAACTTTCCATAATGATTACGTGATTACAGTTGACACGATTAGGGAAACTTTACTGGATATAAGAAATAGTCGAGTTTAAATGGCTTTTAAGAATATACAGACAACGAAACTAAAACGCACCCGCCGGTATTTCGTTTTCCTCATTTCGTTCCAACAGATGCCAAAAAGAGATTTAACTCTGTTTTGCAACTCCAGCGAAAGCTGAGCCATTGACTAAGGATGACATGAAACCCAACCAGTCAACTTACCAAAGCGGTGTTAACCAATTTCGGGCCTTAATTGCATCTGGCGAGCTTTCAAAGTAAGTTGGCCAAGAAAAAGCAAATGAGCTCTGGAAGAGTACAAAGGAACCGGGAACCAAAGTGGTTTTGGGTTTAAAAAGAGCAAATCAAGTAGAGACTGATAAAAGCCAGAGTGTTCAAGTGTTGGGAATGTCTTAAGATAAGAAAAGCCAACATTTAAGTAAAGCAGTGGTAGAAATGACGACGCTAAAGCTTTTAGTAACTGATCGTCAATTGTGTAACAGTTTATATAGGCGCCTTACCCAGATTAGCCACAGAAAAGACGTTGTTTTTAAGAGACATAAGGGAGAGCGTATTCAAGTTGAATGAACGAACGGACTTGACCTAAGTTGGCTTAAAGCACTTGAAAATACAATTGAACGGGAGAGCTCAGCGTCTAACTGTGCGGGACCTCTGGGCTATACGCACTTGAAGAAAGTATAATACATCATGTCCGAGTCAGTTTTCCAAACGCTTGAAGATATCTGCCAATTTCTTTACTAGACCACACCTCTGAAAGCCATTAATCGAATCAATTGACTTTCAAACTGCTTAAATTCATTCCAGCGTACAGGTTCTGCTCCTACTCCACCTCAGTCGGATGCTATGCAGTCACCGGCGGACAAGCCAAATCCTCACCAATTGCAACCCCGAGAGAAACTTGGGGCCGATCAACGCAAACGTGGTCACAAGAACAACAGCTAAAGAGAGAACCACCCAGATGCGTACTACCTCTTCGCAAGAGTGGTATCGGTGTTCGCCGATGAAACAGTAATTTTCAGCCATGATGATACGAACAAAATCAAGGTTGAAGCATCAGTTGTTAGTTGATACAATCAACCATCGCAGAACTACGAAGTAAACGTTGCTTTAAATATACCAGAACACGATTTTCAAGTTTCTAGATACTTGATAATTCCGTCAGTTTACATGCTGTTAGAAGACTAAATGGGTCTTTTACATTCTAAGACTAATGCCATGACAGAAACGCAAACCAGTTTTTTCCTGCAACTCGTTACCTAACAGCAACTGAGCTGTTCCCATAGAAAGCCAGTCAACCCCTAGTTGGACGACACGGATTTTGTCGATTTCAGTAAATACATCTCTGTAACTGAGAACTATGACACTGCCGAAACTAGTAAGCAGGACAGTATTCTGGCTCATGCAAGCCATTTTGACTCAGATAGTCAAGAAAACAACGACCTAGAATGCAAATTTGACCAGCTCATGGAGCCCCACCTTAAAACTCATCACACCTTTCGGCACTCGTTTTTGCTCGTGCGCAGAGGTTTAACCCTTTCACTGTTGAGATCCAATTCGAGGATATCTATCCGCTGCTGAAATCCTTGAAAGAACTAGGACGACCTGTTGTTGTGTTGACAGTTGATGGTGGTCCGGCTGGTGGTCCGTGTCATTTTAGACAAACACGCTATTTTTCTGCAGGCAGTGAAGCAAGAACTGGACATACTTGTTGTGTGTTGTTATGCAGAAATGTATTTCGCTTTAAAAAAAAATTAAAGATCTCTGGGCATCGCTGTCCTCGCGTTTGGCAGGAGTTATTTTCCCAGTATTTCTGGAAGGTGAAAATATGCCCCCAGCAAAAATGGCGAGTTTGCCGGCAAGTGAGAGAAAGTGCAACGAGGCTCGAATGTTTGAGAAAGATTTGAGCCAACTGACCAATGTCCACTTGGATGGGGTTTAGTTTGATGGTGCTGTTGTGTCCACAAGGTTTGTCCTATATCAAGAAGAGGAATAGTACAGATTGTCTGAACTAGTGGATACCTAGAAGTTCCTGAAAGCGTCACCAAAGGAAATGCAGAAAAACGGGAACAAAGAAAAGTTAAAAGAGTTTAAAGTTATACTCCGCCTTCTTAATCGTAAAGCTAATGAGGCAGAATTCATGGAATGCACCGACCCAGTCTGTACAGTGTGTGGTCGCAAGCTCTGGAAGCCACGAAAACTGACGAGTTCCTCAGGAAACGGAATTGGAATATCAAGTTATTTAGGCCAGAGGAGTCCCAACTACACCCCGATCACTACGCAACCTTCATTGAGCTGTGTAAGCTGCCTGCAGACGAGATTAAAGACAAAACCTAACCAGCCAACTGTACAACCCAGGCAGTTCGGAAAGTGCAATGCTTGACCTTCGTACAGCATTTCGTCAAAGACGGAGAGAAAGCGCCACATTTGTGTTTGCCATAGAAGAGCCGAAGCGGCTGTTTCTTCTACGAAAGTGAGAAAGGTGCTCATTTGCAAGCACAAAGTTGAAGGTGTCAGATGCGCGTTATCTTTCAGCTCGTACCACAAGCTATACAAGCACAAGAATGAAAGGGGCCACAAACGATGGCCGTCGCTACCAAAGAAAACCGCGCCCAACGCAACAATAGACAAAGTCCCGTAAGAGGGAAAACGAGAAGATAAAGAATACGAAAACGATGAAGATTGAGATGAGGCTGATAATAATGAAGAAGAAGACGAAGATGAAGTTGAAGTTGTTGACGATGAAGATGAAGACGGAGACGGAGGCGGAGACGGAGGTGGAGATGGAGGTGGAGATGGGGATGGAACTGGAGATGGAGATGAAGATGGAGCTTAAGATAAAGATGAAGATGAAGATGACGAAGTGCGGGAGTAAGTTGATAGTCCAGTAACATTGTTCCCTAATGGAAATGAAACAGACAAACCAATTCCCAGCAGAAAGCCTCCCATTGACGAAAATCTAGTTCACAGGAAAGCTCAAGTGCTGTATGATGAAGGAACCCGGATGAACTGGAATGATGTGATCGTCAACAAATTAACTGCCAGTAGCAATCGCTTATATTTCATGGATGGCCACGAAATGGACAAGATGTTTCCTGACGAGTTCGTGGTTCTTGAGGAAGACCAAAACTGCGCAAATTGGCAATTCCCGTACATCGGCAATTCTCGTACATCAAAGGTCTAACTGAAAACTTACAACGGAACTTATGCAAACACGACGTTTACGTCGCCACGAAACCCGTAAAAACACTACAGTAACAATTTCCATCCCCGAAATACCGCGTTCATGCGGAACAACGAACTGGAGTTGAATACGAAATACCATGCAAAGAATGTTCTTGGACATATATAGGAGAAACTGGACGCTCTTTTCAAACTAGGAAGAAAGAACACATTAGGAATGTTAAAAACTATGCTCAAGGCTCTAACATCGCAAATCATTCTTGGAAACACGGACAAGCCACAGACTTTGAAAACCACCGCATTATTGACAAAGGAGATTACCGCATCAGAAAATCACTTGAATCATGGCACAACGCCACCAGAGAAAATGTCGACAACAACGCTTGGCCATTAACAGGACAATACACCATTTTAACAAAAAAATGCCGCAATTAATTAATGCATACTTCCGTACTTCCATACTAATGTAACTTCCTAATTTTGTCTATAATTATCCACAAATATACATATATATCTATCTCGTAATTTATTTTTTGTCTTTCATTTCTTCCTGACGAAGGTCACAGTCTAGTGACTGAAAGCTCGGAATAAAATACTTTAATCAGAAGAACGCCGTCTTCACTGTTTCAATTATGTGTATACCTGATCACGCTTCATTTGTATTTTTAAATGAATATCACGTACATTTTATGGCCGATCAAAAATTACTGATATAAGTTCGAAGCTTTTACGGTTTTATACTTAAAGTTGAACACAAACTTGGTTCATGAGAAAGCCTGGTAAATATCAGACGACTAATGGACGTTCTTCAAGCTCGTTCTCTCAGAAAATCCATTTCTGAGCCATAGACGGGAATCGAAACCTCAACCTTCTGATGACCGGTGAGACGTTCTAACCATTGAGCTACCACGACTCAGTTAGTGCGCTGGGTGCAGGTTCGTCACATCTACTGCCTGAGTGGAAGTCACGATATGAGAATAATGATGAAAATATATTTAAAATTGAGCACGAACTCAGTTCATGTTGGAGCTTGGCAAATCTCACACGACTAATGGACGTTCGTCAAGCTCTTTCCCTCAGAAAAGCGATTTCGCAGCCCAAGACGGAAATCGAACCTGCAACCTTCTGATGACCACTAGGACGCTCTAACCAATGAGTCCATGCTCAACTTTAAGTGTATTTCCATCATCACTATCATATTGTGACTTCCCCTTAGGCACTGCATATGACAAACCTGCATCTTAGCTCATCATCTGAGTCATGGTAGCTCGATGGTTAGAGCAACTTACCGCTCATCAGAACGTGGCGGATTTGATTCGAGTCTAGAGCTCAGAAATCGTTTTTCTGAGAAAACGAGCTTGAGGAATGTCCATTGGTACTCTTATACGGTTTCATTGTTGAACACATGAAATAATAAACGAACAAGTCAGTCACGGGTACCCGTAGACTACAACTGAGATACAACAAATTTTCTTAAGGGATATTTTTTTTGCAAGATACAAGTGCATGAAGTTTGTAGCTTCTTTATTCGATACTTAATACTGGTTACCATTTGAAAATTCAAATTTGGTTGTACTAAACAATCAGCAGTTGTTTTTTAAATCGTTTTATAATGAATAACTTCTAATCATGTAACTAAAAATAGCCAGATTAGTTGTTATTCAAAATTGACAGTTATTTCATTCCATCGGCAGTTGTTAGACATGATCCACCCAGATCACATGCGAACGGTTGTATTAGAATGAAATTTTGCTCAATAATAATTGGATCGATTCATGGAAGAATTAGGCTCTGGAAGTGAAAATTAGAAAGCTAATCTACTGCAAAATATTATCTATTCATAATACGCTTATCGTATTAATATTTTGAGCAATATAAAGTATATGTGTGACATTTCTTCTCCCCAGAGAAACTTACATATGACGTTTCTCGTGGCCAAAATTGATATGTGATGCTTAATAATAATAATAATAACAATAACAATAACAATAACAATAACAATAACAATAACAATAACAATAACAATAACAATA
>JBAHVQ010202396.1:0-13032 GCA_036872915.1 Nanipora kamurai
TTCCGAAGAATAATGTCATCTTGAAAACTCAAGATATGAGTCAATACAAGACAAAACTATTCTTGAAACTGTGATATCTCGACTTTGTTTCAAAGTCATCCTCAGACAGAACAATATTATAATAACATACCAGAGTCTATATACAGGAGGTGTCGTGACATCATCGAGACCGAATTAAAGAAACACTAATCCCTATTTACATGCTGAAATGTTGAGACGTTATGATGTTAATTAGAAATTATCACCACCACGAATGAAGCAGTTGAGCGTAAACAATAGAAATATCGGGCTGACAAAATAACAAGTGTGCATAATATCTAAATAAAAAGGTTGAGTTCTTTTCTAGCTTTAAACCCAAAATTAAGCTCAGGTTTATTAAACTTAATGGGGAGTGCTTCAATTATTAGAAGTTTATTGGTGTTAGTAGACTTACTTGTATCAAGTTTTTAATGGAGATAGATATGCTAGAAGCTCATTTAGTCAGTCGTACTGATCGTATAAGTCGGTAATGAAGTGAGCGTGTTCACATTCGAGAAAGTGATGGGCAATCGCACTGGTGTTATGTTAAGTAGAATGTTCAGAAAGACGTTTGTGAAGGCAACGGTACTTACCTATACTGTATATGTTTTGTTGAAGCCAGGACAAGTAATTTGGTAGACGACATTGCGAGACATTTCCGGAATCTTATCTTTGTTAGAAATAAAATGGGAGACTTTTTTGTGTCATAAATAACGATAAATTTAACGGGTTGATTGAGATGATGCCGAATTTTCGTTGCGTTGTATTTGCGTTTTAGTCATTAATTAGAAAATATTTTACGCTGTTGGGATAACCATTTCACGACATACAAGATTTTAGAAAACTGATTTGGTTGTTAAGGAGCTTTCTCGAGCTACAAATTTTAAAAGCGCGGTTAAAGTGAGAATTTATCCATGCAATTTTCGTGAAAAAAGGTTCAAAGCTTGTAAAGTGTGTATGTTGACCAGTGTGAGTATCTTTACGATAAACGTCAGTACCATCAACCGAAATTTTAATGTCTAAAAAATGGATATTACCATCAGGAAAAGTATCAACTGTAAATTTTAAGTTTTTATCGAATTTGTTAAATTTAGTTAACACCCTTGGGATATTGAAGGTTTAATCAAACCGAGAGTATCTCAACATATCGCTTGTAAAATTTTATGATACCGCTATTATCAATGAGATCTGAAACTATAATCTATTCAAACTCAGTTAGTGTGATATTAGCCTAGACAGGTCCTAATGACTGTCCCATAGATACACCGCCAATTTGTTCATATATCTGGTTATTAAAAGAAAAGGTAATTTTTTCAAAATACGTTTTGTTAAAGTGATACTTAATAAGTTTTCGTCATCAATTCGGTCTAAGATAATAGTAACTGTGCGAGAAAGTGGAACATTAGTAAATAGTGATTCAACATCAAAAGAAACAAACTGGTATCCTTCTAGTAATAGTTATTTGTGAATGTTTTGGATGTGTGCACAAAGCGTCGAAAGAGTCTGAAAGTGTAAACTCATTTACGGTTAGCCGACAGTCCCCGATGTTTTCCTCTCAGGGCTTCTGGCTTCATTGCCGCCACATTTTGCCAAGGTGGAATTTGAAGTAGACGCGCCTCTACTTGAACTTTCCACCATGTAGCAAGAAGGCAATCGCGCTGCAGTCCTATCATCTATCGCAGTGTTCGTAACACGCTAATAACGGTAAAAAACTTTAAGCATTACATTACGTTTATGTTGTAGCTTTCGCCACACGAAAACCCCAAAAATATTGTAAGAGACAGATTATTTTATAATAACTGTTATGTTTTACTGTACCTGATCATCCTCTTCCCTCGTCCTCGGATCACTTCGTCTTTGACTTGGTATCGTCGCTAGGCGATTGACAGGGCAAGTGCCTGGTCTATTTAACACAGAATCTGTTAACCTAGCAATTTGACTCAGAACGTTGGCAACATCGTTTTCTGATACATTAGTCATATTCACTGAAAGAGACTTGGTCTATCAAACCAATATGACTGTGAGTACGCTGCTTTGGGCAATGAGAAAATTACCGCGTTTTCTTTTCGAGATTGCGGATTTCCGTTGTTGTACCCCTCTGGTTCTTGGTCGTTTTTTTTTTTTACATTTGGCGGGCGGCGTGCACCAGAGTGTTGCGGAATATTTATAAACAATCCTCGGATTATTTATAAATAAGTCATGGATTATTTAAGCAATTGGAGATTATTTATAAACAATCCAAAAATTAATTGTAAATAATCTAAGGATTATTTATAAACAATCCATGGATTGTTTGGAGGACATAAAAACGTTATATGTAAAGAATGGATTATTTACATACAGGGGGTTGCCAAAAAAAAGGAGCCCCCTTGTGAAAGAGGGTTTTATTTAATTTCAAAAATCTGAAGGTTTTAAATAATCTGAAGTTCCTTTGTCTTAGAACATTGAGAAGCGGAGGATGGTATCAGTGTGAAAAAGCTCTCCCACAATTTTTGTGCACGATTTTAGTATATAAATAGCTAGCCGAAACTTTTGTCAATTGCCTTTCAATCATTACGGAAGATGGCGTCTAAGAAGCAACTACGTGAAGAAAAGGCCAAGAGGAAGTTTGCAAGGAATCAACAGATTTTGGGCTCCCTTCGTGCTGGTTGGAGTGCTCGGAAAGTGGCAGAAGAATATGAACTTAGTTATTCATGGGCAAAAAAGCTTTGTAAGCGTTTGAAGGAAGGATATAGCGGGGAGAGAAATCCTGGCTCTGGAAGACCACGAAAGACAACAGTTCGAGTAGATCGTTTTTTAATCAGAGAAAGAGTTCGTGATCCCTCCGAAGTCTGCCCAAGTGCGGCTGATCTCTCAGAGTCACTAAAAGAGCGCACATCTACGGAAATATCACCTCGGACAGTACAGCGTCGCCTCCATAAACGCAATTTTAAGAAATGCCCCAAAACCAAAAAACCCTATGTAAGCAGTGTAAATCGGCGTAAGCGTGTAAACTTTGCGAAGCGTTATCGTGCCTGGATAGTGGACGAATGGAAAAAGGTTGTCTGGTCTGATGAATCACCGTTTGTCTTACGCTGCCAAAATCGCAGTTATGTCTGGCGTCGTCCTACCGAAAAGTTCTCACTTCGATCTCTGCAAGGAAATTTAAAGCACCAGAAAAAATTATGGTATGGGGATGTTTCTCTTAGCAAGGAGTTTGAGCTCTTCATCAGATAAAAGGAACCTTAACCAAGAACAAATATCGTCAAATTTTGATTCGCCAAATGCGACCTTCAGCCCGACGACTTCATGGGGATACCTTCATTTTTCAGCACGACAATGATCCAAAACACACATCACATGTCGTGAAAAATTATCTCAGGAACCAAAGCATTGAAGTTCTTCCTTAGGCACCAAAAAGCCCAGACTTAAACCCAATTGAAAATCTGTGGGCCGAGATTAATAGGAAACTGGAGAAACGTACGTGCCAAAGTGAGGAACAATTGTTCGACAGTTTAAAGCAGGAATGGGCGAATCTCAGCAATGATTACCTTAAAAAACTTGTAGAAAGCAAGCCAAATTGCTGCCGAAAAGTTATTAAAAGTCGTGGATATCCTATTGACTATTAAATGTTGCGTGGTTGAGACAATCCTAAAAACGTTTAATAAACGTTGAGTTTTTGTAACATCTCTTTCTAATCAAATAAAAAGAATTATGACACTTTGTCGTTTTCGTCTTGTTAAGGGCGGGCTCTTTTTTTTTGGCAACCCCCTGTAAATAAAGATAAAATTAACATACTCTGGTCGTAAATAATTTTTTTTACATTTGGCGCCCCATAGTGAAACATATAGATGATATGAGTCTTTCATTTAATTGACTTGAAGAATAAAATAGAGTCAGATATCATATCTGTGTGCTTAGTATTCATTTATACTTCCAATAACTTTTTTAACCATTTCACGCCGCCCTGCACATGATATCATTGTTAATTTCGTAAAATTGAGAACTTCAAGTTAATTATAAAAGTCTGGGTAGTTGGGACAGTGCTGGATACTTTCTAAAGAAAACTACACTGTAAGTGCTAAAATGATGTCAAAAATCATCCATTGCTACATTGTTATTAATAGGTGTGGATTTTAAAATTAAGAATGTCACAATAGATGATAACAAAGTGAAACTGGCAATATGGGTAAGTAAAGCTGAAGTCTTGCGTACCAAATACCTTTGGGATCAACTCTTGCCTGGGGCTCGTTTCTGCAGATTTAAATTTCACAGACATTAACTGTTATGTACACATTGTATATCACAACTCCTAACTTGTACCTGCCTAGTGTTAATGCCTAAAGTTCTTTACATCTAGTCATAATTGCAGCAACTCTGGAAAACTAAATACCGACCAGATCATGTTTAGAACAGTACTTTATTCATATATAGATTAAGTCATATTCATATGGTATTCATATTTCGTACAGTAACTTTGACTTCCTGTTGTCAAGAATTAGCCTCCGTAAATACCGTATAGTCCTCGACAGATCTCAAAGTTCACGCAGTTTAGGTTTTATAAGGTATATTTACCAACGACAGTAATAGAGTAATTGCACTAAATGTTCACCGTAAGTGACGTCACTAATTTCTTGTTCGCATCACAATATGTCACAGCTCTTCGAATCGCAATCACGACTAACTCTAACTGACCTTTGTGCAAAATCCCTTCGTTGTCTATAATTCACTTGAATTATAATTCACATGAATAGTCCGATGGTAAACGTCACTCAGTCCCGACACTGCTAGAGATGTTCATAAGGGCTTTCCAAGGTGTAGAGAAAATTGGAATTTGCGAACAGGAGTGCAATGGGGTTGTTAATTATGAACACTTCCAAATGATTTGATGCACTTACTTAAGTTGACTGGTCTTGTAAAATCTTCTTAAAGCCCTAGTTCCACAACTAACAATATTCAATAGTATAAAGAAAGGAAAACACTCAGTATTTTCAACCACGCTTAAAGATATTGTTCATCTCTGAATTGACTACATGTAGCAGTTTTGTAAAAATATTTCAGCCTTTGTTCTTTCTTGTATCCCTTTCAAGACCAATTGACATGTCTTAAAATTCTTACATGGCAGAATTTATCCCCTCACTTGAGCCACAACACCACTGTTATTAATTCAAGTGCATCTGTTAATTCAGTAAATTTCTTAGAATCAGTCATTTCAGAAGACAATTATAACTTTTTTAAAATGTGAACAGAGAAACAACTTCGGTATTTTTAACCCTTTAACGCCTGAATATTTTTCTTTTCTACTTGGTATTTCTTTGTTTTCGTTTTGTTCTCTCTTTTGGCTCTTTTATTTTAGGTGTCCAATATATTGGACACTGGGCGTTAAAGAGTTAAGGTTTTATTCTAAAAGTAAGACAAACCCTTGGCGAGCATGTATGGTTTTGTAATCCCTTGGGTTAATTTAGGGTGGCCTTTCTACTGTTTGTATTCTTACAATTTTCATTTTGTAAGTTTTCATTCATATGAATTTCTCTCCTTGGAATAATTTTAAGTTTGGTACAGAGTGTACCTATAGCTGCAGAAGTGTGCCATAAGCATAAGATATTTGCCAAATTGTGCAAATTTCTAGTGTTGCTTTGGTAACATTTGCAGTGGAACATTAGGATATTTTTATGATTATCACCATTGAGATACATTATTTTCAGTTTTCTATGCGGAACTTTTCTGAAAGCGGGTATCAGGATATATTTTTCAATGAAGAATAACAGCAAAATATTAGGAGAGGTTGTCAAAGCAGATTTTTTGCTATAGAATTTGTGAATCTTAAAAAATTGTGTTTCATAATATTTTTTTTTTAAATTAAATATGATGTTACATTTGATCATTTTGCTGTATTCTGAAAATTGTAAAGAAATTTACCGAAGGAAACATTCAAAATTTGACATTTGTGCTGACGCAGACGGTACTGTTGTGATATAATGACGAATCGACCACATCACTATCTACGCATACAGTGTAGGAATTTAGCGGTCGTCCGACGCCCGATGCAAGTCTTGACCCTTGTTGGGCAACCTGATACTGTTTGTCTAAATGTCCGGAAGACAACCTGAAAATTTGATTGAAAATTTAAGTTCAGTAAATTTAATTTATCACCTCTCGCAGTAAACTTGATGAATTTGATAAAATAAGTTTAATTCTCGGTATAGTGCGAAGTTCACATGAATCTCCGAGTGAGAATCAGAGGTGAAAATGCACAGAAATTTTGTCGTCTCAGTTTATTGCAACATGTATTAATTTAAAAATAAACTAAACATTAATACACATATGGTGAACTTCAATTCAAGTAGGACTACCTGAATCACAGCACCAGGTTGTCCTCTGGACGACCATTTAAATTGTCTTGAATTCATACACTGCGCATGCGTGCCGCGGCATACTTAGCTACCATTTCCCTATTAAATTTTACGCTAGGGATCTCCAGGGAGCTATCTTATTAAACTGAAACCCCGAAAAAAGCTTACCCCTCTGATTGTCAATATTTTTATTTACCAACATTTATTAATGTAGGACACCGCTGGTCAAGAGAGATTTCGGACACTCACACCAAGCTATTATCGCGGTGCCCAAGGATGTATTTTAGGTAAGAATATTACTTGTACCTGACTTTAAAGGATTGTATTTCGTCCATAGAAACAGGTTCTTATACGGCGACCTCTCCGAACTCTTTCTTCTCGTTGGCATAATTGGCAATGGACAAGTAAGCTCGATGTTTAATGCCCGACAAACTACGACGTATACTAATGGCAAGTTTTATCTGTTAAATTTCACAATTCTCTTCTGGAAAAACTCGAGAAGGTTTCAGAAAGTTTACCATACTATAGTGTTGTACTGCATACGTTGCTGCCATATCTAATGATTGTAAGAATTGTTCGGCTATAAAAAGTTTGAATTTTTGTCATCATTTTCTTTAGTGTATGATACCAGTAGCCGAGACTCGTTTAACAAATTAGAGGAGTGGTTGAATGAAGTCGAAGTTTACTCCACGAAACGTGATATTATTAAAATGCTTGTGGGAAATAAAATAGATAAGGTAGGTGATACCAATGAAGCGTACATTTGATAAAACTATCTTCAATAAGAAATGATGACTTCTAAAAGACCATCGAAATCGTCCTCTTTTTTCACATATTTACTTGGTCTTTCATAAGTTGTCATTCACCGTTTCCAAGAATCAGGCCACCTTTTAGTAAGCGACAAGGTGGAGAAGAGAAAATTTGAAAGTGAATAAGTGAGGTGAATAACAATCCATCTGTGGAGCTCAGCCGACGTAACGAAGAACGTAACGTTTGACGTTCTACTTTAATCAAATCTACAGACAGAAGGAGTTCGTACATGTATGCAGGTTCGAAACAACTGCATGGTTGCTCAGCTTGCGGACCATTACTCGCGTAATAATTTGGTTATGTGTTAGTTTAAGATAACTCGACTTACGATTTGTACTAACTTTAAAGATATTCTGGATATACCTAGCTTGAGACAGCTGCTATATGTGCAATACCCTAAAGGACGTTACTTTTAGTTGTTTTGCGTTAGATTTTATTATTACTTTTTTTTTTTAGAATTTTGAATTTATTTAAAATTTCACATTCAGTAGCAGGCTAACTACTAAATTGTCATGTGAATTACATCCTTATTCAATATACATTACTCTATATTTACATAACTAACTAACTAGAAATTTTAGAAAATTAAAAAGACTGCTAAGATAAATTTAGAAAATTAAAAAGACTGCTAAGATAAATTTAGATTATATCTATCAATTGCGTATGCTATTGGACTATTCTTAAATCGTTCAGTTCTACATTTAAAATTATAGAATCTATCCCCATTCGCTCTGGTAATTCGATCTCTGGTGTCCTTGAGTTTGTCTGGCAACAAACTATGTAGTTTGTGATTCGGATCATGCATAGATGTAACTAACTTAACACACATGTCTTCTCGACGTACTTTCGGGGTAACAAGGTTACTCTTTGACAAAGCGTCCTCATAGTTTAATTCAGGAAAAGTTATGCGTACAGCTCGTTTCTGAATTCTCTCAAGATCACGTGACTGATCCAGTGTTAGGTTGCTATGCCATACTTGAGCGCAGTATTCAAGTGTCGATCTAATTACAGTTGTATAAATAATAATAATATACAGTTGTACTACATTTCGTTGTAGTGCTTTGCATTGCTATAGAAGATACTGCGCTTGTCGCCTGGGCTAAGCCATTCCCGCCTTTATTTTATTTCAGGAAAATCGTGAGGTCGATCGACAAGAAGGGCTGCAGTTTGCGCGAAGGAACAAGATGTTGTTTATAGAATGTAGCGCGAAAACAAAAGATGGTGTACAGTACGCCTTCGAAGAGCTTGTCGAAAAGGTGAGTGTTCACGTCCTGTCACGATAAAGGATAACAGGTTGTTTAAGAAGTTGCTTCACGGAGAAACTTGTCCAGCAGTTTCTCAAAAACTACTTTACTTTCAGTTGTGGCAAACGTCCTATCATAAACAAATCAGACTGGTAGTTATTACGTAGATTTTTTGAGCTTTTCTATTTAAGGTTACCTGTGATTGACATTGATATACATTTTCACGGTGCCCACAGGTTTTTCTGATCTTTTCAGTGAAGGGGTTGCCTAACTGAAGTAAAAGCGAAAAACGGAAGAAGCGCGGCTAGGAGTATACGTGATAAATATATTTAAAAGTTCTCTGACCAATACATGATATTCTTACAAGCTTTCGGTTACCAGTCTGTAACCGTCGATGGGTAGAAATAAAATTAACTATATATATGCAGGTAATGTACAAATAACTATGACGAAATCTGGGCTTTAACGATTAGCGACAGCATGGCTACTTTTGAAGTAAAATGATGTATTGTTCTGTAATGCTAGCTTAGAGTTATTCTCGACGTGGGAATTATGGGAATTATGGCGCTGCCGTTGGATTTCCTCCACTTCTCAGATTGTTTTCTCTACGATCATTAAGTCGCGCGATCTTCGGTTCGTATGTGTAGTAACGTCACTTTTTTATTATTTACACAAAGAACTATATGCCAGGATGTGGCACTTTTTACTACAACATCCAAATATAAACACTAAATGTCTGACACTCTCTGCCCATTTGGCTTAGGTAGAAGGAAGTATACGTTACAAGTAAATGTCATTCCATTGAATGCGCACTCTCGCGGCAACTTCCGCTTCAAGTTTGCTGGCTGTGGCACATTTTTTGTACGGTAACATGATAATTCCAAAAGGTATAATTGCTGGACCCTTGTTCTAAGCAACTTTTTCCAGCTTGTAATCTTACCGCTCTCACGACTCCGTCGCATCCTGGGATTGGATTTTCTGCGATTCCCAGTATCCATTTCTTTCTGTTGTGCTCGTCATCTCGGACAATAACGACGTCTTCCTTCTTAATTTTATTTTGATTTTCACTAGGCTTGAGACAATGTCTTTCTCTCAAATTACGCGTCTCGTTAGTCCAACGGCACCATAGGGCATCTTTACGTCGTTTAAGATATTTAGCAGCTTTCTCAGATCTCCATTCTCGACTTGGTAAGTTTTTATCTCTAGTAACTGGTTAGGCTGGTGAAAAAGAAACGAGTTAAGTGTGAGAATGGGCATCTGGATGTCATCTTCGACATAACTGAGTGCCCTGCCATTGAGAACTAGTTAAAAGTCGAGAAGAATGTCTTGCCCACCATTCGTTTGAATGGTCCTCCTACCAGGGGAGGTCGGCTCAGATTGAATTATCATAAGATTCCCTTCTGTGATCTTTCAGGGTCATCCGCTTCGAGCGAAGAATCTCTTAAAGTTTTGTATAAGAACTTATGTCTCCAATATTGGTAACAGCTCGTGGTATTGTTCCCTTCGCATTCTTTCGTTCTGGGTTTTCTTTATCCACATCAGCGACTGACGTTGACTTTCGTCTGTGGCAAGGGATCCTCTCGTTCTGTCTCCTTCATCAGGCATTGTTTGCAAATCTCGATATCCACGCCCCAATTCGTACAGTTCGTGTTTGGTAACAATTCATCAAACAAGTCATTAGTTGTCACAGCAATCGACAGTATATGTCAAGTTGATTTGCCTTTCGCCGCAAGTTCTTTACTCGTTGTTGAAATGCGCAGCGGCCATGTATCTTCGTCTTGTAACCATTCTGGTCCGTTGCACCATAAGTTGCTTTCATTGCTTATCCCACTGGCTCGACTTCCAGTGTCTGCAGAGTTATGTTTGCTTGGAACTTGTCTCTAGGTAATGTAACTCTTCTCCTGAATCTTGTGAACGCGATTTTATACAAACTGTTTACAGTCCCCTTACCCTCTAATCCAGCAAAGGACAGCAATGCTGACAAGCCACCCGTTAACGGGTCAAAAATCGAAATTTTCATGGGACGAATTAAATTCAAAGATTAAGTTTATGGCAACATCGAGGTTTGACTCAATCAAGTTCAACCAATTGTATTCGGTTCTTAATGTCGAACACAAACTCAGTTCACGTGGGAGCTTGGTAAATCTCAGACGACTGGTGGACGTTCGTCAAGATCGTTCTCTCAGAAAAACGATATCTGAGCCCTAGTCGGGAATCGAACCCGCAACCTTCTGGTGACTGTTGAGACGCCTTAACCAACGAGCTACCACGACTCAGATAACGAGCTAGGGTGCAGGTTTATCATATGTACTGCCTAAGCGGAAGTCATGAACATTTAAGTGTTTGCATCATTATTATCATATCGTGACTTCCGCTTAGGCAGTACATACGATGAACCTTCACCCTAGCTCACCATCTGAGTCGTGGTAGCTCAATGGTTAGAGCGTCAATGGTTAGAGCGTCAATGGTTCGATTCCCGTCTAGGGCTCAGAAATCGTTTTTCTGAGAGAACGGGCTTGACGAACGTCCACTGGTCGTCAGTATTCAGTTCGTCCGAGACGTTCCATCCATCTTATGCAGCCCGACAGAACGTCCAGATATTATTTCAGGGTCAAACATCTTTTCATGAGTCAAACTAAATGCATAATTATGAATTTTGTAAGATAATGTTCAGTTCACCGATTTGACATTTCTTTTATTATTCTGAATTTGGGTCTGTGGGATAAATTCGACGTTTATATTTAAGTCTACCCGAATTTGCAGTTTAGTTCGTCTTATGAAAATTCCGACGTTTGACGCAAGTCTGAATGTCTAGAACACCTTTCGTCACCTTTATTTTACATTGCCTGTATATGTATATTTAACTTCATTTCATTTATCACCTACCCGTCAAAAGTTACATGCTGTCGACCGAAACTTAGTAAGAATATTATTATTGGTCAGTCAACGTTTAAATATATTTATTATGAAGTAGTAGCATATCTCAAGAGCCAATTAGGACAGGGCAGAAATTTGTATAAGACAACGCATAGTCTGCCCGATGCGATTAGTAGTACGAGGCTAAAGAAATTTGGAAGAAATTTCAGAATGTCTTCAATTGTACAAGGAATATTTCTATTCTGAAAATTAGTGATTAAAACGTTTAGGTTAGTTATTATCATACCTTGGCTTTCGCTTTGGTTGCACATACAATATAACGAACCGGGAGCTTAGCTCACTATCTGAGTCTTGGTAGCTCAATGGTTAGAGCGTATCACCGGTCATCAGAAGGTTGCGGGTTCGATTTGTGTCTAGGGCTCAGAAATCGTTTTTCTGTGATCATGACCTTGACGAGCGTTCACTGGTCGTCTGATATACTCCAGGCTCCCACATGACTGACGTTTGTGTTCAGCTTTCATTGTTTAGAGCGTTCACTTGCGACTGCTTCTTCGTACCCTTGGGAGGTAATCGCAAATTATACACGTACCATCACAACAAGACAGACGTTGTCGATCAGACTAAGGACCTTGATGAAACCTTATACGGATAAAAACTCGCCCAGACAGTTGCGTTTAAACAATATTATCCCACTTCATATTTTATTGGGTGCCAAATACGTCAAAATTACAAAGAACGTTAAAATCTCATCAAAGATTAAAAAATCTCAAGAAGTAAACTTCCAACAATATTAGAAAGTATGCGATAAAATCTGAAAATCCGTGTAGGTGCGACGAATACACTTGTTTGATAGACATTTTATGTTCACGCTTGATGGGATTTTTGCTGACCGCTTGGTGAGATTTTGGCAGACTGCTTGATGAGATTTTGGCCCACAGGTTGATGAGATAACCACTGACTACTTCATGGGATTTTTTGCCGACTCATTGTTTTGTACTTGTCTCCCCCGTGGCATAATATGGTGTAATTCAATGTGTGCCGAAAGTCAATGTTGTCTATCGACTGAACAGTCAACTTTACCTTGTAACAATCATCTTCCATAACCAACAATCAACTTTTGACTGTTGGTTATCAGCCCGTTAATCGTAGAAAATAAGAAATTCTTTTGTCTAAAATTAGGGGAAAAAATGTTTGTTTCCGATAACAAGTTCAAAAAAAGACAGGGTCGGTAGGTAGGGAAGAAAATTTTATTATAGAATTTTTTTTATTCCAGCCATTTCACATAGTAGATAATATGCCCGCATGTTCTATTGATAGTTATCTTTTTTTCCACTGTACAATAGAAATAGATCTTTTTTTCCCCCTATTCTTTAACGAAATTTAACCAAAGCAGTAACATTTTAACGAAGCCATTTTAACGAAAGCAGCAACACGCGCAGACTTCTAGCCAGATAGTTTGTAAAACATTGCCCTAAACCATGCGAGCCTCCTACATAGCGGTAGATCGCAAGAAAACATGGTTTAGACCTATGTTTTCAATGATTTTTCTGTGCGCATGGAGAACCCACGTCCAACAAAGAAGGCAAGATGGCGACCATGCAAACGCCAAAACGTTTAAACCAAAATACATGAGAAAGGTGATCAAAGCACGCTAGCTTTGGAAAGCATGAATATAGAATTTTTAGGGTCACAGCATTTTTCTAGGATCGGTCGGGTAACCGAAAACAGATATATATATACATATATATATA
>JBAHVQ010202427.1:0-13031 GCA_036872915.1 Nanipora kamurai
CTAAACTTATCTCTGCAGCAAATGTTTTTGAGTTTTCCTCGGAGATCATAATATTACAAACTAATAACATGGCTAGTTGGGAAATTAGGGAAGATTTGTGAAAGTCCGAGAGCGAAGCCCAAGGACTTTTACCATTCTTCTCTCTTCGGCGGGCAATTTAATCGCTAATTTCCCTCAAGCCATGTTATTACTTATAACAATCAGTTTAGGAGTTCGGTCATGGGAATTACGCGGGAGGAAAGCGACAACAGCCAAAGGAAGAGGAGCAGAGTACCCGGAAATTTGCTTCTTTACGGCTGTATAATTTCACTAATCAAAAAAGTTAAACGAGTTTTAGTATGGTCCCTCCAATGCTATCCAACCCTAAACAGTATAGAAACTATAACTTTTTGTTGAACTATTTAACATTTACTTTTTTCAAGACCTCCGGTCTCATATGGATCACTTTCAAATTACACAACAACTCAGTAATGGATTTAGATTTAATAAAAATCACATCCCTTCGCAGCAAAGCTGAATTACGGGAAATTTACAATTGAATAAGATTAAAATAGAAAGGTATTTTACAAGTTGTTTAGCAGAACAATATTGAATTAGGTCAAATTGTCTTGTATTACTGAATTTGGTTCCGGTTTAGTCTTCAACGTAGGAATTCAAAGTTCTTTTGTTTTCATTTCAGGATTTCTTTACCTTTGTTTAAGTTTTAGTAATTATGGTTTAATATGTGAAGGATAATTAGATAGGACGATAATTAGACGATAATATGCGAATATTTTATGAGCAGAGACATATAAAATGTACAAAAAGTACGATTGTAGTTAGTTTTTTGAGAGTGTTCTCGTAGTCGGCTAGAAAGTTAAGTTAAGATATACTTCCCGTATGAAGTTTATTGAGTTTTTCTGAACATGTGGTAGCAGGAGATGGTTTCCATAGCCAACGAAGGCGCTGAATCGATGGAGGCGTCTTTGGGATTGGCACAGGCAGCAGATATTGAACGCTTAAGAAATCAGAAGCGGATTTCGAAGATGCAAATGTCGAAGCTTTATACAAAACTTCTACAGTTAATGGCGGACGAGAAGTGTGAGAAGGAATCGTTGATACAAGAACTAGAGGTGTATGAAGAAAAACAATTGGAAGTTCTGACTATTATTGAGGAACTGGCCATGACATATAAGAAATTGGGCGACGACAGAAATGCTGTACAGACGGCGGACGAACTTGACCTTGTCATGAAGGAAACGCATCAAGGTGTGACGACGATAAAATCGTTTTTATCCGCCACGGTTTTAAAGGATTCGGGAAGTAAATTAAAGTCATCGAGTGCCAAACAAACCGAGGATGTAACCTTACTGGAAGCGAACGAGGAGTTTGGACATGGTTGGGAGGAATTCAAACGTTCAAGGAGTGGTCTCAGAAGTAAGGATTTTCAGAAGGAAAATGTTAATCGAGATTTAGAACGTTTGCAAATACCGAGATTTGATGGCGACAAATCGAAATTTCCAAGTTTTTGGGCCGCCTTTTGTGCAATTGTTGTCGAAGGCAAGGAACCTCCGAAATACAAGATGTTACGATTGAAGGCTTGTGTTGGGGGAGAAGCAGCTGAAGCGATTGCGAAGTTGGGATATTCTGAGGAGACATACGAGGAAGCAAAAAACACTTTAAAGAGAAAATTGGGTAGTATTCGACGACAGGTTCAATCTCAGTTAGAAGATCAGAAGCTGCCAGTGTTTCAAGAGGACGATGTGCAAGAAATTGAAAGAGAGTTTCAAAGAACTTAGTACATACGATTGTGATGTTGAAAGATCAGAGGCGGTGGAACGAATTGCAACCGAACAGCCTGTTATACTTATTGTTAATCGAGAAAGTTCCCAAGCCTATGCTGGCTATATATTTTCGATTAACAGAAAAGAGGAAAGACGAAACCCTTGAAGCATTGAGTGAATGGATGGTAGAAGAAGCCGATTTCCGAATTCGAACATTGGAGACCAGAGAAGGAATGGCACCCGTGAATAGGAAGACATCTCGGGAAAGACGATTGCATCGGAATCATGTGGGCATTAAAGGTGGTGGAGAGCCAAGCTGTGTTTGTTGAAACTAGATTGGTGATAGTATATGGAATTGCCATAAATTTAAGAGTGAAAGTGTAAGACAGAGATGTAAATTGACCAAAGGAAAAGGATTATGCTTTCAATGGTTCGGTTTTGGTGCGGTAGTATGAACGTTCTTCTTTGGATTCGTGGTCGAGGCCGTCAATTTCGTCCCTTTGTGGCAAATAGAGTTGGCTTTATTCAGAGTTGTACTAATCCAGAGCAATGGCAACATGTTGCGACACAGAGCAATCCTGCCAATTTATATTCCCAAGGAAGTAGAGCTGAGTAATTAAAGTCTAGTGGACTGTGGTGGCATGGTCAATTTTTGGAGAAGGAGGAAGTGGAATGTCCAGTAGAAAGGATCAAGAAAGAAAAGGTCGGCGACTACGATACAAAGAGGGTATATACTTGTTTTTAGAAGCCATTGTATAACGTCAGCGATCCCACATGGCGGTTGAATCCCAAAAGATAGTCTAGCTGTAAACGGTTATCTCATGTCTTCTCGTGGGTTTTAAGATTTGTTCACAACTGTCGAGCTGGAGAACAAGATCGAGTACTGGTTTGAAGCTGCGCGAGAAGAAATTAGAGCTTGGGCGCGAGAATGCAATGAATGCAAGAGAAGAAAGGCCAAAGCGGTTAATCAAGTGATGGTGCCCCTCCCACTAAATTGATTGAAGTCGCCATTAAGAGCGTTTTCTCGAGTTGCGGTTAATTTTGGTGGACCATTTATCACGGTTTAAGGAAGAGGAAAACCAAGGGAAAAACGTTGGTTGTGTTTATTTACGTGTTTGCTGTGCCGAGCCGTTCATTTGGAAATGGCATATGGACTTGATACGGACAGTTTCTTAATGTTTAGCCCGCATGGCTAGTCATAGGGGCTACTCTGAAGAGATTGTCAGTGACCGAGGGACGAATTTTACTGGCGCAGCCAGAGAGTTAAAAGAGTTAGTGGAGAAGATGAATGTTCAGCAGTTAAAGGGGGAAACGGTTGATCGAGGTACTAAGTGGAAGTTCAATCCTCCTTTAACCCCTCATTTTGGAGGGGTACATGAGGTGATGATAAAGGCGTCAAAAAAGGCGATCTACGCTGTGTTGCAAAATACCGATGTAAACGATGAGGAACTGTCGACGGTGTTTATTGGAGTAGAGGCATTGTTAAATTCAAGACCGCTGACTTATCAGACATCTGATCCAAAAGATACGGGTCCACTCACCCCAAACCATCTCTTGCATGGGCAAGTAGGTAGTAAATCGGCTCCTGAAGCAGTGGATTACGTTGAATTCAACTTGCGACAACGTTGGAGGAGAGTGCAGGAATTGATTAGTCATTTTTGGAAGCGATGGATGCGTGAGTGGTTACCGATGCTCAACGTCCGTTCGAAATGGTGCGAACCAAAAAGTGACGTGGAAGTGGGAGATCTTGTCCTTGCCATTTCCGCCGAGCACAATCGTGGGCATTGGCCACTGGGACGAGTGAAGGAAGTCTTCCCTAGGAAAGATGGCCGTGTTCGTGTCGCGAGAGTTCAGGTTGGACGTGATACGATTGTAAGACCAATAGCAAAGTTAGCTCCCCTTGAATCGGACGAGTAAATAGTCTTTGCCAGTTATCACTAGCAAAGAATGGGGAGGAATGTTTCGCAGAACAATGTTGAATTAGGTCAAATTGTCTTGTATTACTGAATTTGGTTCTGGTTTAGTCTTCAATGTAATGAATTCTTGAATTCAAAATTCTTGTTTTTATCTCAGGATTTCTTTACCTTTTGTTTAAGTTTTAGTAATTAGGGTTTAATATGTGAAGGATAATTAGATAGGACGATAATTAGACGATACTATGCGAATATTTTATGAGCAGAGACATATAAAATGGACAAACAATACGATTGTAGTTAGTTTTTTGAGTGTTCTTGTAGTCGGCTATAAAGTTAAGATATACTTCCCGTATGAAGTTTATTGAGTTCTTCTGAGCACAAGTAATACTAATATATATTTATGTTACATCATATGAAGGAAGTAGAAAACTTAGGTTAGAAAGAATACTCTCATCAAAGGAGTGATCATTAGATATCCATTGGAAACCCATGCGGAAACGTTTTCAAAATGAAATCCCTTAAACTACCAGAAATATCAACATTAACTAATATTTTTTAGATTTTGAAGAGTCATGCAACGTTCCTACATGTCCAGGATCCACAGGTGAATTACATTACTGTGATATTAACGACAACTTGTGCTTTATGGTATACGGTAGATGATATAACTGATGCCACTTCAGAGTAGAACGCATATAGATAGGAAATAGGCGTTCTTAAGTGCTCTGTTCAACATGCTAGTACAGTATTTGTTCAATTTTATCTGCTGCTCTTTTAGTATTGTTGCTGTTATCGTCGTTGTAAATGTTCTTGTTCTCGTTGTTGTCGTCTTTGCCGTTGTTGCTGTTGTCATTGTCGTTTTTGTTGGTGCTATCGTTCATTTTTATCTGTTCTTAGTTCTTTATATTGTTTTTTTTTCTCTTGTTCTTCACCTTGTTCTTCTTCCTGTTGTTGTTGCTGTTCTTCTTCTTCGCCCATTGTTTTATTCTATCTTTGTAAGCCTATGCAGTAAACTTTGTCAATTTCACTAATTATTGACTAATTTCTCTTTTAAAGCGTGTGCTTAGCGCTTTGCGTGACCATGCTAAAGCTGTCATAGAACCTCCTGTACCCCACCCAGTCTCCGTTACGACACACAAGACCAGCTACGACTCGGCAGAAGTTTGGAAGAAAATCTTTGCACTAACCATGCCCAGGTAATGACAAATGGGAGAGCTACGTTGGGCATATAACGGAAATTGGCTTTGACAATCATTAGTACTGAAAAATTTGTTAAAAATGTTACTCATGCTCTAATTCTGGGTTTTCAAAATTAAATTAGAAAATATGACTGGAGTAAAAATAACGGTATTCAGCCAATAGTTGTGGACGCTGTGTTTATATTCATGTTAGCAGAGATACGGCTTAGAAAGATTGGAGGTAGGGAGAGGAAAACAGAGGGTGATGAACCAAGGTTGGGTGAAGGAATAAGTCAATATGGATGATGGTTAAATGAACGGGCTGGCAGGCTGGTCAGCGGATGGATGGAAGGAAATAAGATAGCAAGGAAAGCTATGTATTGTAGGAAAGTTAACTTAATATTATGTCCTTGTATTATTTTCGAATTAGTAATTAAAAATTCACTTTATGTTTTAGTTCTCGTGACGACGTTCTCGACTTTGATGCCAAGGTAGGTGATGAAATAACCAGTCAAAAAGAGACCGAGTTCGAGATTGGTTCAGCAGTGGAGATGTTGGGCTTAGATGACGAAGACTCGCGAATGCGAATGGCAACGCAAGGAGCGTACATGTCGTTCTTACTTCTCAGACATCTACGATTGCGAGATTTGCAGCGGACGGTAAGATTTTGGGCAGCGGTGAATTTAACTTCTACTTTCTTTGATATCAATATTACTTTTTAAAGGAGAGGTCGGGTAGCTCACTGTAGTTTTGTTGATCTTATCTTTAGATATGTTGATCTTATCTTTTGAATGTTGAAATGACAAGGCTATGTTTCCGTGAATACATGGGCTGCCGTGTCCGGCGTTTGTGAGATGATGGTTGCCAAACTTTTTGGCAGTTATCGGTCGAACGTGTAGATTAGGGAAATATTTATTTCTCGGTAATTTGACTTTTGAAAAAGTTCAAGATGTAGCTCAGGTTTTTCTTTTGGCAAAATAACGTGAATCGTATGCTAGCTGTAATTGGTTAATACGTGTTTTTGATAATGATGATGTTAGATGTTACTCCGAGTGACGAACCATACCGGACAAGTAGAGAAAACTCTACTGGGGCCGGCTGGGATTCACACCCGCGACCCCTTCGGTTTACTAGTCCGACGCTCTACCAACTGAGCTACAGGTCAAGTTGAGGGGTGGTCGCGAAATGATGTTACTTGGGCTCTTGGATCAGAGTATCCGAGAACGAAAAATTTCGAGCTAAAAATTTACCGAAGTTTGTTTTGCACGTTAAGGCTTATTACTTTATAAAAGGAATACCTAATAATCTTTGAGTGTTTGGATGCTGTGGTCCAAGCTCTTGATATCTTGCGCACTTTCGAATCGCTAAAAAACCAGTGTTCCCATTAGCACATAGTTGCAAGGGGTCCTTGGGACCCCTTGGTAAAAGCTTTGAAGTGTCCCCATGTAGTTTTAAATCTTTCTAAAATCATCTTTCTAAAATTTATACTTTTTAAACGGATCTACTTCTTCAAAGTTATAAAGCGAAAGTCAGGCAAGACAAAATTTTAAAAGTTTTTGTCTCTTATAATTCTTGCTTCGGCAACGAATAATTTAGTGCGTCCCACCGGACCTCCAGCAAGTTGTTTTAATGCGTCCTTTCTGGTTTTAATTCGTCAGGGATGCACATCTGTGCGTTAATGGGAGCCCTGAAAACGCTCGCTTACTTTGTTTTTTTCCCATCACGTTGATGTGCTAGACTTTCGTTGACCAGACAATCTTGATTGGTTCATCATGGGATGTCTATCTTCTTCAACTAGGTTCTGATTGGTAGTTGATTATTTTTAGTCGAATTAACCACTTCATCAATGTGTCGATGAAGTTAACGGCTTTGGAAGTGTCGTTATTGTATAAAAGAAACACCTAATGGATTTTCATGTTTGGTAGTGATCCAAACACTTAGGATGTCGCTCGACGTTGGAAAAACTCATCCAAGAACCACCTACGTGACCCCAAGTTGTATCTTAACTTCTACTTGTAAAAATCTTCGGTGTTCCACTAATAATATTCTGTTGCTCCGTACAATTGAGATTATACATCACTCACTGGAACCGCTCCAGATATTTCTCACATTTGACAATATCATAAGACTGATGTAAGTCCGAGTATAACTAGACCTTCAGCCGCTCTTACTGCATTCCACTGGTTGGGAACATCGTATATTATTCTGCCTACCACTACGAATAAATAAATTTTACAGACAGAGATTAAAATCTTATCGCTTGAAATTCCTATCATATTCTCGTGGTTAATATTTAGTTCTTGCCATATGATCCCGGTTCTCGGTTTTTTAGTGTTTATCAATCCTAAACTACCTCCGTTCCATTGAAAGAACTCTGACCATTAATGACAGCGGCCTATCTCTGGATAGAGGCCGTCAGAAGACCACGAAGTAAGAAGAATGAAATAGGGTTAACAATAATCAACTGCAATCACTTTCCGTTTCTCTTATTAAAGTTATGAATTAAAATGATTTCCCTATTCTTAAATTCACTGTAGTCGTCCAGTCTTCCATGGTGGAGGTGTCCAAGGATTGGGATCTCATCAATACCTCCACAACACACCAGCAGATTTTATGTAAGAGACGATTAACCATGTTCCTTTCGTTTCATGGACATTATGAAGTGTCTTCCTTCTATTTTTAAACTTATTACCTTTTTATCATACGATTTAATCTTCTTTAGGGTAGAGCAGAACGAGTTTATGGCATTTTCGGAGGTAAACTAAAACTTTACTACAGCTTACTACTTTTTCCCGTCGCGTTCAACGTTACATCCTATTCTTACTTCATTTCCCTTGTCCACGCTTTTTAATCCCTTCTCTTTCGTTTTGTTTGTTTTTTCCCTCGACTTCTTGTTCTTGTTTCCCTTGCCTTGCCTTGTCGTTGTTTTGATGTGGTTGTTGCTGTTGTTGACAACGACGATAATGATGGTGATTTTATTGTGACTTATATTGTTTTGTTTCTTGGTATCCCTGCTCTTCTCAACCTTGACTCCTCCATTTTCTACCCTCATCCATTTTCTACCCTCATCATCCTTCTTCCTCCAGCTTCGTCAATCTCTTTCATTTTCTCTTCATTTTCATTTTCTTTCTGTACGTCTTTCATCCCGTATCCATTCTAGAGCATTGGTCAAACAATTTTTACCCCCTAATTATCATCAGCTATCGTCATCTATCATCAGTTTGTGGTAAAACGGGAAATAACATCATCGACCATCAAGAAAAATTTCAACACGCTCAAAGTGAATGATGGTCCATGGTAGTCGTTGATAGTGCATGACAGTTGACGATAGTTGGTAGTCAAAAGCTAGAGAGTCAACTATCATCAACTATCATGCCCCGTTTGACCAGGGCTTAAGCCTTCCGTGGCTTTTCTTCCTGCCGTCTTTTTTGTCGCCTAAAGCGATTCACATCGCCAATGTTTATGCACTTCATAGTATTCTAAACCTGAAAATAAAGATTCGATTTTTCATTTTTCTTAGGTAGAAAATCACGACGATTTTTACTCCTTTGAAGAAGGCCGAGTGCATATCCAAGATCAGAGGGGTTTTTTTATCATGTACGATACTGCTTTGAAAGATTTCAAGTAAGTTTTGTTACTGAAGAATAAAGACTTTTATACAATGAATGAAAGACTAAACTACAAACGCCTAATTAAAAATACGTTTCATAGGAATTTAGAAACTGATCTGTTACTTGTTGCCACGCATTTCATTGAAAAAGACAAGGATCTTAGAGTACCCAAAGCATCAAAGAACACAAGCATTCCAAAGGTATTTTTTATTCAAGCCCAGTTGATGTACTCGCTTTTATCGTATTTAGTTTTTATCGTGATTTTAGTCGTAATAGAAGTTTTTTACTGTACAACCAAGCTTGCTTGCCTGTCTGCGTTGTATTTAAAACAACATGCGCTGGTTGTTGATATCGTCCGTTGTACCCTTTGCGGTTCAGAACAGCAAGTTTGAACGGACAAGTTGTGGCGGGCTAAGCTTTCATTTCACTTGCTGAGACGCACACGATGTTGATACAGGGCTATCTACCACTGAGCTACTATTGCAGGCAGTTAAAACTGGTCTGACTAAGTCAAAATGATCTCATTGCCGTGCCATGCTCAACTCATTACTTGCAGAGCTCAAGGTAATAATTTCACTGCCTCTTGATTTCAATGACGAATGAAGAGTTAATCTCTAGATTTCAACTATCAAGTTGATCATTGAGAACAATTTTCATATAGCTTGGTGTAATCATGTAATCCCGCTTAATGCTGAACACTAATGCTGCTCATGTTGGGAGCTTGGTAAATAGGATTACACGAGACGACCAGCGAACGTTCGTCAAGCTCGTTACCTCGGAAAAACGACTTCTGAGGTCACGAACCTCACGAACGTTCACTGGTCGTCTCATGTAATCCCTTTTACTTGCTATAGCTTTTTTTTTTTCATCTTAACAAATTCCATGTACAAATTTTAAAAGAATTTTTTTATATACCACGGTTCAAGGGCCATAAATAAAATATAAATAATTAAAGTTACGAAAGTTGTTTTCATTCTTACTCTTTTTACTGTAATGAAGGGCATGTACGAAACGTCCTCTCGTACCATGTTCTCTCGTTTTTCAGCCCAGTACAAACTTTAAACCATTTCCATTTCATTCTTAGTTTGGTTCATCGGAGATCGACATTAGCGCTTACGGCCACCAGCACGTGGATCGGTTTGGAGTTCTACTTGATCTATGGTCGAACGAAGCGATTTATTTGGAAAACAAACGACAAGTATGTGTCGAAAATGCTGTTTTTACTGCCGTTTTTGTTTTGACGTGGTTATCTATTCTACAAATAAGAATGCTCATATACCGTGAATGCAAAGTTGTTCAAATCATAGAAAGAGGACTAACGAGACTTAGTAGGAGGGAGCCTAGGGAAATACCTTGGAGCTCGGTCAGTTGAAAAACCCTGACCGAACGTGAATGGACCCTGGGCGACAGAAGGTTATCTGTTTAAGAGTCAAAATCTACCTGATACGTACTGTGTAGGCCTATATAAGGTCTATACGTCCGATACGATTGTCGCATACGATTGGTCATCCTGATGTGTACGATTTAGTCACCTGAGTCTTATGGAAGTATTCCAACATTCGTGAATAGTAAGCAGGAATTGTGTTGATGAGTTAACTGCATGCGCCAGGTTGCGGAACTGTATGCGACAATCTTATTGTGTGTACAGGCCTGAAGGGTTACGTAAACGTCCACAGTTCTTAGTGGACGTGGAGCCCGTGGACGGTGGCTGTCTGTAATCCTGCGCACAAATGTGTATTTGCTTATTCATTTGCAAACCGGACCACTTGTCTCATAATACCAGCATCTCATCATCTATGAAAACTCTCTTTACCCTTGGAAAATACTCAATTGCGTTGCACTAAGTAACGTGTACGTTCCCTTTGATTATCTTACCATGGATGCCAGGCATCAAGCGAACAATACGGCAACGGATTCGCGCAAAAAAATCTTCTTTCAAAACATATGGAAGGAACAATTTGTAGTCCCAAGAATCTTTTCAATGCCGTCTTAGTTCTACCCAGTCGGTCCTCAAGAGCATTTTCACGGCTACGTTGGCGCGCAGTACGTAGAACGTTGTCAGTCGTTTAAGTTATAACAAACTGACGAAAACCTCTTCATAGAGTTTCAGAAGTGTAAAGATGACCACCACAATTCGGTAAAACTTCAATGATGTTTCTAAAATTCTTAAAATTGATCTACTTTGTTAAATGCCGTCGCCGTACTAGCTTGCTTAAACTTCCTATCGTAAAATTTAAGGCTCTTTTGTCTCACCCATCATTTGTCCTACTTCGCGATGTTTTAGCTTCTAGATACCTATTTTGAAGCATATCAACACACTTACAATCCGAATGAGAAAAGAAAACTAGCTCAGGTAAGAAATAATGAATTGATTTTTTCGAAAAGTAATTAGAGTATTCGCTTTTTTTTATTTTTCACATGCATTCTTTATTTCTGAAAAAATTACAGCAAGGTTTTTAACTTTTCCCAGCTCAAACCTTGCCACAATGGTTTGAATTACTAAGCCCTCCCCCACCCACCACCAAAAAATATCCCTTATTCTTTTCCTTCTTTATAACTACCAACATTATTATTGTTTGGCCACCCATATGATATATCTGACATGTCATATTTGGAGGGGCGTACATTACAGAGATGGTTCAAGATTTGGCGCTCTCCATGGAGTCATGGATGCAGAAGGGAAGTTAAGAAATTTCGGCGATTGCCTTTGAGCAACTCTTGCACGAAAAAAGCGCAAGAGTTCCTAAAGGCGATAGCCATGATCAACTCTAGATTGTATAATGCTCTTCCCACTTTCCAAGTGAATCCATAACTCAATGGAGGATGCCAAATCATAAACCATTTCTTTTATGATATAGAATTGGAGCCGAAATAACGCAAAAACAAGTTTCGTTTCAAAGAGTTACAATAACTTTCCTTACGTAAGCCAAAAACCTGAAACAATGTTTTCCAGCTGTTTTTCCCGTGATCCTTCGAGAAATGGAGCACGCACGGCAGCCAGTCAGAGACGGTATTATGTTAAACCTGTGTCGTAAAATCCATTTTGAATGGCGGATGTCCTGCTTGATGTGCCCGAATAATCTGCTTTTTAAAAAATTGCCCGAATCATATTTTTCTGCGTATCGTACTGTACCAGACCAAATTTCGCCGGAATTTTGTCGGTTTTGACGAACATTGGGTTGTGCTACATCCTCATACCCCCCAGAAATGTACATCCGTGCGTGGTTGTCATACAGAAGTGAATGACGTCCTTGTGAATACCACTTATAACTGTGATACCACCTATAAGCAGTGGCTGGACGGAACGTTGCTTAAGTCGTTTCAAACGATTGCGATTGATGGTCGGGAAGGACGTAGAACGAAATCATTCAAGTGATGGAATACGAGTGTGGTTGAAAAACTTAGTTGATGTGATAAATGGTGGTCAACATATAAATCCAAAATTATCGTTATGTAACCGCGCAATCTCGCTCCTGCTCAAAGAGAAAGAGTTGTTGAACTGAGGTGAAGATTAAGGAACAATGTATAGCGCAGACGTATTTAAGAACCGGTATTTGTATTTGTTGTAGGTCATGGTGAACATCTTGCATAAAAGACCAAGGTTTGAATTTACCGAGCCGTACTTCGTCAAGTTATACAGAGCAGAGAACGTCTGTTTGAGATTGCACTGTAATCTTGTGAAGTCAGTTTTAGACAAACAGGTTAGTAGAGAATCAATCAAAGTAAATCAAACCTTGAGACGACACGCGGCAAAACTGGCGTTGGTTAGTACTTTATCTTACGCAAGTTAAGACAAGTTAATGTTACTGTATTAAAAGAAACCTATGTGAATTTTGCGGATATAAAAAAATAGTGTTCTCGTTGATACTTCTTAAAGTCAGCTTGATTTTAACTTAGGGAATTTATAGATCCTACTTTCCCTGGGTTATATTCCCATAAATACATATTATAGGAAAAAAATCATTAATCTTGGCTGGTCAATGACCTTTGTTGTCACATCAATTAACTAAACGATTGTTGCTAAGGCAGCCATTCAGAGCAGCGTTGGAAGTGATTAAAGTGGTAGGATACCGTTTTAAGTATGGTTAAGTGGCAAGAAGTAATAGACCGAGATAAAGACGGTCGTATGTTAGTTGACAAGATTACATTTTCTACGTTGCAGATTGCTGAGCAACGCGAATATGTTCAGAAAGTGACCAGAGACGGAGATTCTGGTAAGTTATAAAAGTTAACGTGTATTAAAAAAACCATAACCAGCCGACAATTTTAAAAAGTAAAGTATAAAACATCCGAAAATTAACATCTTGAAACTTAAGACGAAGACAGGTGCGGTAATATTTCGACTTTATTACAAAGCCATTATCAAATCAACTAAATTTACAAAACATGCTGAGATCTATATATACAAGAAGATGATGTCATCACTTATTTACATGCTATAAAGATAATTAAGAGCTTAGGATGGTGAGAATAGGGATTAACAAGAAATAGAGATCACAGGAAGAGATAATGTTACAATGGTGCGATGACACTAGGGAAATAGTGAGAGCTCTTTGCTAGCTT
>JBAHVQ010202458.1:0-13030 GCA_036872915.1 Nanipora kamurai
CACAATGCAAAGCGGCAATGGCTCATCCTGTAGAGTGCTCAATATGACCTAAAAGCCATAGAGCGTATCTAACTACATAAAAAAAAACATAAAACATATATATATATATATATATATATGTTTGCGAAATTTTGCGAAACATATATATATATATATGTTTCGCAAGGGGATTACCTGCTTTTTTTGTCATACGATGGAAAAGAGCTCAGATATTAATTGTCCATTATCCAGATGGGAATAAGATGTTCCTAAAATTTCGGTCCAAAAATGCGACTGGAATTTACATTAGCGGACGTAACGAATGCGGCATTGCCGAGCCGTCGATTCATGTTGTCTCTCCGAAAAGGGGTAGAGAACTAAAGAAAAAAGTATCTTATATCAGCTATGCACTTCTGAAGGTGGTCAGGCCTAAAAACTTGATCATTTTATCTTTTCAGATTCAAGGTATCTGATGCAGGATAAAACGTATAGTATTTATGTCAAAGCTAATACCATTTTGAGACAATCCCCTGTGTTGCCAATTGAATGATGCCTTCTTTTTCGTTTAATGCAATGACTTAGAAAATTGTTCACCTTCAGTAGCAAATCTGGAGTATAATATCATAAAATGTTGACATATTTAGAATGCTAGGGAGTAACGAGGTATAACCCTTTCCTGCACAACTAACTTTACATAATTAATAGCACATTAGTGTTAGAACAACTGTACTACATTCATAAGTTTCCTTTATTCTATCACAATAAGAATAGTATTTCATTAAGGCCGTGGACTGAGCATCACTCACTTCGGTTCAGAGTACTGAGCACGTACGAGATTGGAACTACCATAGCCGATCCACAGGCGTCAGAAAAGCTTACATTTGAAAAAAGTGTTTCGGAGGCTAGGTGAACATCCAACACGTAACCTTTGATCACGGTTTTGATTACCACACCAACCACAGAGTAATAGACTCAGATAAAGAGTCAAATCTACAAAAGTATCCTGGTTCGATTGGTTTGTGATTAGACAAACCGTTGCATTCAAGTGCGTCGGAAGCAATTTCATTACGGAGAGCAAAAACGTGTTTGATTTGACCTTCCATTTAAAACGACAACGAATTTTGCCATAGCATTTAGTAACTAACAAACACTTTTTCGCTCATTTTTGCTTCTACTTTGTGTACAAACAGAAACTGATTCTCCCACTCGCATCAACAACACAATTGTTTACTAGCCGATTATGCGACAACTCATAGGAGGCAATCCTCTTCTTCTAATCTCCCTTCCTCATTATTTTGGACGGCTTTATTTGCATTAATAATATTCAAAACAGACAGTACAGTTTTGCTCATGTTGCGACATTCTTTACCAATTGATTAATTTCTTAATGGACCATTGTGATATTACGGTGCATAAAAATCAAGGGCCCAATTTATAGGGAATCAAACCTGAAAAATATCTTTAAGATTTAGCAACGATTAAAATACATATTTATTATTCTGTCATCTACAGTGACCTTTTCTCACGGTCGTAACTCTGTCCTCGGCTTAACTGTAGTTCACTGAACATCCTGCCATAAACATACAAAATGAAGATTCTAGATACTCACGTGTAAATTCACGAAGAGTGGTTGGTGGAATTGGCACGAACAAACATCGATGGGCGTGTTTGTATTGGAATTTTAATTCCAAAGATTTCTGTTTGTAGTTGCAAGCAGAGAAAAATCTAAAAAGCTTTAACCGGCCAAGTTATTTCCAAACGAACATGTGAAACAAATATAACAATAACAATTTCTCACCTTGTTCATAATACAATGAAAAATATCTTGCTAATAGAACTACAATGAAGAGCTACCTTTTGGCGCACAGTTCGACAAAAAATTACCAAAATTCAAGAACCATTACGCAAACAACAGTTTGCCAATAGCTAGGAGATTTCATCCTTTTTAGTAAATAAAAATGAAAGAGGATAGTTTGGACAACATACGCTCATTCTTGTTCAACAAGGACTTTATAGTTGACGGTTTGAGTATGGGTCTTTGAAGAGGCTCACAGTCCGGAGTGCGGAATGATTGAGATCAGAGGTTTTAATTCTTGTAAAAAATATAACAAATCTGAAAGAATTGTGTTATAGGACAACGAGTAAGAAAATAAACATCTTATAAATGCACCATTAAAGGGCCTGGCAATCGTACTAAGTAAGAAAATTAGGGGTAAAAGTTGCAACAAAAGTTGTGTTTCGTCGATTTTGATTCATTTTGTAGTTGAAGTACTGATCATGATAATTAGACGATTCCTTTTCAGGAGAAATGTCTGTTCATGTAAGATTCAGATTTTATGTAAACTGACCGACTTCTCCACAGGAGCGCCGACTTTTACGAACTGAACCGTAACTAATTATTCTACCTAACTTTCTTCACCCGATCGAGAGGTTAAGAGCAGACTGTTTTGAAACAATTTCATAATAAATCAAACACTAAGTAAACCAATCTGAGTATCAACTGAAGACATTTGCATTGATTGAACTCATTTGTGGTAAATTGTAATCAGATTCAGACATTGTTACCAATTTAGATTGGTTCCAAAGCATATCATATTGGTCTTAGTTTTATAATTTTTTGTAAATTCTCTCAGTGGCAAATATTACGCTTCTACAAGCACATTAGAGGGACCAAACCCAGCTTTACCCCTACCCACAAACTTCTTCTTCTTCACAAACTTCTTCTTCAGCAGGTAATATCGTTAATGTAGGGCTTTTCCATAAATATAATGATTAAAGTAAACGATTTGAATCTGGGAGGACCTTAGCGGCCTTAAGGTCGTCGAAACGTCAATCACTTCCACCAACAGTCTTTCTCAAGACTACACTAACCCGGACGATCAACTTCCACAAACATGTAAATATAACCATTACTTTAACTCTGAAATGAAGTAAAAATGGGCAAAGGCCAACTTTGATGATCTTTTTGAGCCGGTGGTATTACTTGGAATAAGGCGACAATATTTAAAACAATAGACTTCATGACTTGTCTTCCTGCTTGACAGTATCTTTTACAGTACCTTAATTTTTACTCTCCTTTTTTGTCTGTAGGTATGTATGTGTGTTTGTGCTCTCACGTTTGCACACCTTATCGTGACGACATGTACGCAGATTGCTCGTTAAGCACTGATTTGAGAATGGTCAGGTTGAAAGCGGCCTGTAAAATCATCGGAAATTGTAATTACAGGTAATAACAACAAAAATACCTTCAAAATCTCAAAATGATATCACCATATCTGGCCTGCTGGTATGGCTTTAGATTTAGATAGACATAACACGGTTACCAAGAAGCATATATAGCTTTCTTTAATTGTTTCGCCAATATACATGCTATATAATTAGTTTATAAACTGTTCACACATGTAGATTGAAACAAAATTTAAATCCAAACTATTAACTACTAACTAATTAAAGTCTGACGAAAGTTTGCTAATCAAACTGTGGAACATACAAGGATAGACCGAAGTAAATAAACCCAGCGGTAGGTCATAGATCTTGAATTTTCATGTCCTACGAAATTACCTATTGAGTGAGTCCACAGTTGTCCTTCGATGGCTCAAAAATCTTAAGATAGTATGAAAGGAGCAAAAGTCTTATTTTGGGTAAGGAATTTCCATTACCAAATAGAAGAGAGTTCGAAATGTTTTAAGTGTATATTAATCTTGCCTTGGATCTAATCTGACAAAGGGCTTCGACTGGGAACGTGGGAACTGTTCTTTTTAATTTGAGCAGTTTTAAAAACTTGATTGGTTTTGAAGAATGCCCAAAACACAGATCTCATACTCTCTGTTTTTTCATAACAGTCAAGATGATTTGTGCCAACGAAGAGGAACTACGGCAATACCGTTCTAATCGACAAGATGAGATAGCAGCTTCTTAGTTTACGTTTACTGTATGCCTCGTAATATAATTTGTACAAGTAGGTGTGTTTTGTCCGATACCAAAAGGTTAAGACGTTTCACCTAAGAAACGAGATAATAGCCAAGTATTTATACCAACTTGCAGGTATTTTAATATCAGACTGAACACTAATTCTTTCGAGTGCATATAAATATCTTTTATCTAATAAATAGGTTGTTTAGAAAAATTCTATGGAAATGCTCACGAATAAGCAATAAGTGGCTTCGAGAATCTCTCGAACAGCTAAAATGGATGCTGATAGGATACTGTTCCTTGTTGACCAGACAGTTCAACTGGTAAAGTGCCAGAACCGGAAACCAGAAGATCCAAGTTTGAATCACACTCGAGTCAATTTTTCAAATTGACTTTTACTGTGTTGTTAATCATGAAGGTTGGCATAAATTAGCCATTGTTTGATCTGATTTAAAAACTTGTCGCACTTACGATTTACTTAGCGTTGCTTCCTTGCTTGTGTTAAATATCTGCTACCTTTTTCTCTTTATTCAATGTATGTGTTATTGCTCTAAAAGAGTCCCGTCTGGAGCTCAAAATTTTGTTGAGTCTATAGCGTTCCACAGTTTGATCAGTAAAAATTTCCTAATACTTTAATAGTGTCAAACTACAAACTCAAAATTCAAACTAACTAATACTTGAGAAAAGCTAATGGTGAGTGGAACAATAACACATACTTTGAATCGAGATAGGTAATTAACTTGAGATAAAGGTAGCAGATATTTAACACAAACAAGAAAGCAGCGCAAAATAAATCGTAAGTGCGACGTGTTTTTAAATCAGATCAAACATTTGCTAATTTTATGTTAACTTTCGTGACTAACAACACTGTAAAAGTCAATTTGAAAAATTGACTCGAGTGTGATTCAAACTTGGATCTTCTGGTTTCCGGTTTTGGCACTTTACCAGTTGAACTATCTGGTCAACAGGAAACAGTAAGCTATCGAAATTCAGTTTAACTGTTCGAGAGATTCTCGAAGCCACTTATTGCTTATTCGTAAGCATTTCCATAGAATTTTACTAAACAACCTATTTATTAGATAAAAGATATTAATATGCACTCAAAAGAATTAGTGTTCAGTCTGATATTAAAATACCTGCAAGTTGGTATAAATACTTGGCTATTATCTCGTTTCTTAGGTGAAACGTCTTAACCTTTTGGTATCGGACAAAACACACCTACTTGTACAAATTATATTACGAGGCATACAGTAAACGTAAACTAAGAAGCTGCTATCTCATCTTGTCGATTAGAGCGGTATTGCCGTAGTTCCTCTTCGTTGGCACAACTCATCTTGACTGTTATGAAAAAACAGAGAGTATGAGATCTGTGTTTTGGGTATTCTTCAAAACCAATCAAGTTTTTAAAACTGCTCAAATTAAAAAGAACAGTTCCCATGTTTCCAGTCGAAGCCCTTTGTCAGATTAGATCCTCGGAAAGATTATTACACACACAAAATAATTCGAACTCTCTTCATTTTGGTAATGGAAATTCCCTTCCTAAAATAGGACTTTTGCTCCCTTCATAGTTCATACCACCTTAATTTTTTTTGAATCATCAATACTTCGAAAGACAAAAGTGGACTCACTCAATAGGTGACCTCCCAGGACATGAAAATTCGAGATCTGTGATCTACCACTGGGTTTATTTACCTCAGTATGTCATTCTGTATTGTTGAACAATAGCTGTAGCCCCCAGCTGAAGCCTTTGATTTTTATTGTGATTAAAGTAAAAACGAATTGGCCAATCATTACTGCCGTTGATGAGATCCATGCTGTAAAAGTTTTGGTTTGATATAATATTCTTCACACACAACTCAAGTCACACGACTAAAAACTGATGCTAGATACATTTATGCAGGTAATATTGTAATATCTTTTTAGTTTGATAAATAATCAGCTATATCCCATTTTCTTACAGCTGTTTCTCGTTTTTTTTAGAAAATGCTTCTTATTCCATTTGTAATGTTCGTTTATTTAAAGAGTTAATGTTTTTCCTACCACATGTGAAGTGTAGTTTTGTGTTCTATTGCGATATCCTCGGTGATATTCCTCGTCTGATATCCATTTGTTTTGTTATGTTGTATTGAGCTGAATTATGTTGCATTTATGCGTTTGTTGAGTAGCAATACAAGTTGCACTTCTTGCGCAATGCTTTTATGGTCTGATATTTCAGCAAAATTTGCAAGGTTTAGTTCTATCAATCAGAACCAATATGAGTGATCGCTTGAATTGCAACAAATTAAGCTGCGTTCAATAATCTCGTATACCCATTGTCTTAGCTGTAACTTATTTATTAATGATGCTCGATCTGGTGCGTAATGACATTTGGTGTTATATTTTGATATCGACAGTTTAGATTTAATTTCAACATTCTTTGTACCCGCTACAAGGAGCCGAGATTTTTAATCATGGATAACTACTCTTTCATGTAGACTTTTGAAAATGTACTTGACGACTTTCCTACTACTTTTGCCTTCGCTTCCTGTTTGTTTCATGAAGGTAGGGCGAATATAGTTAGCGTCATATTGACCATTTACAAGTAAAGTCACTAAGTCTAAGACAATAGTAAACTGTCTTGTATTCAATTAACTGGGAAAGATATAAAACTAAATTCTGATAAAGTGTACCTACTTTTTGAAAGTTAATAACGGTTACTTGTTTCTTCTCCAAGATCGTACAATATGGTAAAAGTCATGACCCAGGTGCTTGTACCAGTAGTAATCGTGGCAAGACGACTTTGATTAGAGATCGTGAATCCAACGACAAACTTGTAGTTTGTTCCAAACAGGGTGATGTCTATAGCTGGACGGCAATCGGTGGTGCGTTAAATTATACATAATAATTATACTTTACCACAGCTAATGATTTCCCTGAGAAACTGTTTCTGGTATGTGACTGCCTGATTCTAGCGTCCATACGAAGGTGCATATCTGTGTAATCCCAGGACCAAAACTTGTAATTTATCATTAGTCATTTTTATGCCGTATTTCACTAACTAGTAATAATATGCCTTAAAAATCACACATTTGTGACTTTTTCAAATACCTCAATTGGCACTCGTCCATTATACTCGTGCAATTTTCAGACTCATTGAAAAATTTAGTTGTGTTTTCTTGTTTGCTTTTTTTTCAAATTGCACGACAAACAATGCTATGACCTATTCTTAATCCTAGAACTTCATTATATGCAATAGGATTGCTACAGTAAATTATTCTGTTTAAATCGATCGAAAACTACTAAGATATTTTTACTATCGGATATCTTATTGTAGACAGATTTATTTCTCATTGCTGGAGACAAACCATTTAATTTCTGTAGTACTCATTCCGTGCCAAAAAGGATGCTTTTTTAATTTTTGGTTTTTTTTTTGGTTTTTTTTTTTATCTTAGGTATTTACATCATTTCGTTTAGGAAACATGCAATATATTGTGAAAAGAAATATTGTCTAACAACAAGATTCTAAGTTTTATCTTCTAACTTAGACTTGTATAATTTAGGTTCCCTTCCACCAGGAGAGTATGTTAATCCTGCCTATGACTGTTCCGATATTTTAAATAAAGACACAGACGCTAAAGATGGATTTTACTGGATTAAATTCAATGGTTCTCAGCCAAGAAAGGTTTGAGCTTTTACTGAAGCTAATTGAAATACGATAGAAGATTTGGTTTTGTTGTTTTATTATTTTTTTTTAATGATACTTTATCCACGATACAAAGTTTGTGGTGAAGAGATTAATATATCAATAAATGGAAGTGCATGGCACAAAATACTAAGGATTTCCATGAAAGTTTAGAGTTGTAAAGGTTTAACTGCTTCCTGTCCGTACAGATCCTCAGTGACCTAGGTAGACTTTAGTACTTAACTCTGGCTCATGCCACAAAATTTTATTCGTCCAAGGGAAAGTTCTCGGCCAGGAAGGAGGTTTTCGGATGTTTGCTTGTTACATCATGAAACTATTGTAAGGTATGATTACAAACAAAATGCTAATTGTCTTTCCGGACCGATATGGCGAAGGAAATTAAATATATAATATCGCAGGTTCAGTTGATCAAGAATAGGTGCTAGATCTGTTAGATGTGCTGGGGGTCCTTGTGGCGACGTGATAGTGCACGTGTCTCTCACGCCTGTTACTAGGGTTTGATTATTGGCAAAGTGCAGTTTTCTTATTATAGTTATCGTGGTCACGTGTTGTCCAGTTTAACTATACCATGCATCGCAGGTAGTCACCGGGTACTCCGGTTTCTTCCTCGAATAATACTAGACTCTTACAAGACTTCTACAGAGAACAACATGATCAGGTAGCTGATTGGGTTATCCAGTGTAAATAAAGACAATCTTAACTGTTAATTTTCACTTTAACGATTTCTTGTCCGAGGACTTTCCCTTTAACGAATAAAATCGTCTGGCGTTAGCCAGAGTAAAATACTAAAGTCTCCATGCGTCGCTGAGGACCTATACGGTGAGGAAGGAGCTAAGGAGTAAGATGACATACAGCCAGCAAGTGACAATTAAAATTTTTCAGAGAGGTGAGAAGGCGGGACAATGACAGGATTATGGAAACAGATAAGGAGGTGTTGAACTAATATTCGGGTTATTAGAAGTTCAAACTGACAATACCATGAATAAATAATGCTGAAATATTCAAAAGAGGTCGGGTGCTTTGCATTTCGATAGTAGGTTAAAATGCTGTTTAAAGGTGAATTTTAAAATGTTTTTCCGTTGAGGGGAATTATTCCTATATGCTCGAAAACACATTAGTGCAAATGTCAAATAGTTTCTCCGATGTACCAAACTACGAAGCTATGATATTTAAACACTTTGTCACTTGAATTTATAGACCCCATGCGATTTACAGAGAATGGGAATCTTGTCTTTAAGTGGAAGTGTAACATTTAAAAGTTTTAATTTTAACTGGCCCGGAATTGTTTTATGTAGTTAGTAAAGGAAATCGTCGGATGTAGCATTGTTCTACTTATTCTGTTATTTGTAGCCATTTGTCAATGAAACTTGGCCAATTCTTCACAAACTCAACTGTTAATGCGTTCCTTATTGATGATGAAATCATATAGTTACGTAACTGAATGATTTTTTGACTTAATTCTATTGAGGATGAGAAATATTTAACCCTGTCCAGCCTTTATTTTGTTAACGCTCACGTAATGGAGGGGACAATACAATACAATAGAATACAATATCAAAATCTTTATTTAAACACGATATGTTTAGATGTAGTACAAGTACTTAATTGGTCGCGTATCTAAATACAAATATAACTATGTGTAAATGAATAACAAATAAACATTAAAATTTGTAATATTATCCAAGAGGTCGTTGTTTTTAAGAGTTTTCATAAATATAGAATAGGAAGAATCTTAGATATAACTTAGAAGCTTGCTCCACAAAACTGATCCCCTATAGTCTATCGATTGTGCATGGTGTCTATTACCTAAGCTTGTAAACATAACATATTTTATCCTCTAAGTTTATACGCTGTGATGTTATATTTGGTAAATAATTTTGAAATTTGTTACACTATATATATTACTATGATAAAACTTATAAGTTAGGCTAACTAACCCATACTTATAGTGCCATAAAGAGGTTTCCGTCCTGCTTTCCCTAAAACTACCAAGATTCAGTACTTCAATGCAGGCCAAAAACTTTAGCTGCCCGAACATGCATTTTCTCTCGTTTATCGAAAAGAGTTACATTGCATCTTCCCCATATAAGCATTCTGTAGTTAACAGCGCCGAAAATTACTTTGTTGTAAAAATCTTCTAACATTGGTTTAAGTAGAAAGTGGGCGGATTTTGAGAAATTTGATATTTTTGAAATACTTACCAGGATGCTAGAGTTGAAATACTTACCAGGATGTAGTTTACATGTTCAGTGGACTTAAAAGTGCTCTCTATCATCAGATCAGGACATCCATTCCCGAAGTGTTTACTCTTTTGACTGCTACGTTACATAAAACGATCTGTCATAGCGGTCCTACAAATTTCCATTGCTTTGTTACCATATACTGGCACTTTTTTCGATGAATTGTCATGCCAGAAGTTGAATACAAATAAATTACCCTATCCAGAACTTTGTTTATAGCAGATATTGCGAATCTAAATCATATCCCACACAATATAATGTGGTATCGTCGGCATACAGCGCTATAGCTCCCACTCCAGTACATACACAGGCTCGTAGATCATTACAGAACTGCGCGAATAACGAAGGACAGACCCACTAGATCTTAATTTAGAAAATATATTGAAAATGGAACTCATAATAGGTTGTGGACAAGCCGAAATATTAAAATAAATTGAAGGAGTTGTAGCGTTTTAATATATTTATATAGTCTTTCCATAAAGTGCCGCATTTAATATATTCTCTTTAGTTACACTCCCTTGAATTTAATACCCTTAAACTGAACTCTAATTTAATTGAAGGGTATTAAACTGAATTAATATTCTAAATCAGTTTAAGCTATTAAAATAGCTTTCCTTGGTTTAATCTTAGGAAAGCGGTGAAAACCTTGAAAATCGTTCAAAGCTCTTCATAAACTGCCTTGCTATCGCTACAAGAGTAGTTCTAATGTGGCAAATGTGACTAACCATCAATTAACCTTTACTGTCTCAGGTCTTTTTTTGGAAATTACTTCCTTGAGTGTTTTTATTTGTTTCCAGGTCATAAACTACCCACATAAGTTGAGTTTTTTTTATCTTGTTTTTTAATGTTCCGTTTGATATTGTTCTAATAGATAATTTATGCACCCAAAATTGGACAAAATATTACGCCAACCGAGCACTGAGGTTAACGTCGGAAAACTTCAGCTGCCAATTCTTATTCGCTCTTGATTTATCATCAAAGACCATGAGAGGTGTCAATTTACCCCTTGCTTTGATAGGGTTAATTATATTTTTCTCACAAATAAAAATGAGAAATTTTTTTAATAAATCAAATTGTCGATCATTTTTACGGTGTTACTTCATGGTGGCGTTACTGTATTCATAAATTTTTCACAATAAATTGTTTTGTTTAGCATAGATATTTTCATTAATTAATTGTTCCTTATTTCCCTTCACCAAACTTGTTCATTATAAATCATCTCTCTTAAATGACATGTGAATGACGTCATAAGTCTGAATTATGACGTCATGTCACTGGACTGAACTTTTGTAAACGAAGAACAAACCAGATAGCCCAACAAAATGCACGGAATAAAGGCATTGTGAATAAGTTTATCAGATATAATATTTCGTTGCATCGCATCACATCATCAGAAAATGAACGGCGGTAATGTTACACAAGCGGTATATTTATAATCATTTATACAAGTGATGTATACATAATTGGCATGTAAAAGAAACTCCGGAAGAAAGACAAAAGAGCGAGGGGAAACAGAATGTCTCAAACGTGGAAAAAAAAAGAAAAACAAAAGAAGACTTCTTAGCTCCTTCCCTACCACTGGTGATTTTTTATTACTTCACTTTGGCAAATTCTCGACAATTTTACCTGGAAAAAAGAGGGATGTGGGAGGAAAGGAGTTAAAATAGGAAAAGTGGAAAGGATCCTAAGTTGGTATTGAGGGATGGATTAAACTTACGAAATTAAAAGGCCTTCTCTTATAAGAAGCACATCACTACATAAAGAAGAGGAAGAAGACAAAATAGTAAAGTCATCGGGTGAACCTAAGTGTCTCACGTCCCTATGGTGCAAGGAAACATCGTGGAAGAGGATAGTAAAATCCCAAATTTCAATGTTTTCAGAGAATTAAAAGCGATAATTTTTTCTACAAGAATGACGTTGATAGTCATTTTTTCTAACACTCTAGACTGAGAAATCTACCTAGAATAAAAACAACCAAACGTCCAAGTTAAAATGTTTTCATATAAAATACGTACCAAACTGTTATGCTAGCCATAAAATGTGCCGAAGAGACACCGATTTTGGTTGTATAATCTTCATTCAGCCAAAGATGATAGGATTAATCTTTAGTGACGAACAAAAAGATAAGCTTTCAATGTGCTCAAGTTAAATGATGCAAATATTTTGTCAAAACGCATACATTTCTCACCAACTTATTCAAATTTCAACATTGTCTGATCAGAAAATAATAAATATTCCTACTAAATTTTCAATTGAGATCCAATTGCTTACGTGTTCATTCATGTTTAAAGGTATGGTGCGACATGACTACTGATGGAGGAGGCTACATGCTCATTGGGCGAAAACGATCTGCAAAAACATGGTCAGTTCCCTCAAAAAATGAAGCAGTAGGACCTTTTGGTTTCCCTCATTGGACAAGTGCGTTTGGTGATGCACCAGTTTTGGACTTCAGGATACAGATAGCAACAAAAGAAACATTTGGAGCAACCAAAGCTCATTGGTTTGTAACTTAACTGTTTTAATATTCTTGAAAAAACCTAAAGAAACTAAACGATTCATGATAAAATAATTCATTTATAAAAGTTACAACAGATAACATTTCAATCCCACGCTGGGTCACCATCGAGGCATAAGAATGGAATGAAAAGAAAAGAATCAAAAATGTAAGCAATTTATTGGTAATGATGATGAACAACTTTGGGTTCAAACGTTGTGCTATATAACCTTTCTGTGTAATTCTTTTTAAAGCGATATTCGTGGAGTTATTGTTTTTTGTCTGTGACGTTTGTCACTGTTTTCCGACTTTGTTTTTTTTTATTAATTTGACTTTTTCTTAAGATTTAATTAATGAAATTTTCAAAAAAATTTCAAAATAATCTGCATGATTGTCTTAATTTGTCATTGCACTAACCCGGTCTTTCTCCGTCTCTCTGTTGAATTCTTTACTTGTGATGCCGTTTATAACAAAATAATGCTTTTTTATTAAATACCATTAAAAGATAATGATCATTAAAAAATAATGTTTAGTCGAGCCTTTAGGCAAGTCGTTAATTCGCGGGTATAAAACATATTTTAATATCTCAGACTAATATCTTCGCAAAATATTTAATCGGAACACTTTGAAATTAATCTATAGCTGAATGCCAAACGTCGCAAACATCATCGCATCACACAACAAACACATACTCAGCAAAGAAACCCAGACTCAATCCAATCC
>JBAHVQ010202469.1:0-13026 GCA_036872915.1 Nanipora kamurai
TGTAATGTGTACGTGTATGTAATGTGTACGTGTATGTAATGTGTACGTGTATGTAATGTGTACGTGTATGTAATGTGTACGTGTATGTAATGTGTACGTGTATGTACTGTGCACGTGTATGTAATGTGCACTTGTATGTAATGTGCACTTGTATGTAATGTGCACGTGTATGTAATGTGCACGTGTATGTAATGTGCACGTGTATGTAATGTGCACATGTATGTAATGTGCACGTGTACGTAGTGTGTACGTGTACGTTTATTTATTTTTCAAAAGTGACAAAAGCACAAGCTTGGTCCTACAAAGCACCGGGTCAGGAGAGATAGGTGCCTTCCAACAAAAAGTCTTTAATACTTTTTTATATTGTTGATTATCATTTTATTTCTGGTACTTACAAAATTATTCATTGTCGTTCCCAGAGCCTCTTTCTTGCTGGTGCACGATGAAAGGCTCTGGAGGAATCCAATAATATAGAAATCTGATTGGTTATTCGGTCATTTGCGTTAATTAGCATCAGTCAGGTACGCTTTGTCGATTTCAAAGAAGAAAACAACATTTTCAGACAACCCAAAATCACACATAACAGCCAACCATTATCTTAGCTGTACACTACTTTGTAACAGCCAACCACTACCTTTACAAGTGATGTAACTGAACGGATGTGGTCAATTTCAACGAAAGCACGTCAAAACAGGAACCTTTCAAAACTAATGGGTTCCGATACAGATTATTTCAGAATCTTTTATCGCACGCCAGCAAGAAAGAGGCTCTCGAAACGAGAATGAAAATTATTTAATCTCAACCTCGTACCCAGGGTCAATTTCAACCCACTGAACTCTATCATAGACTAGAAGGCTGACTCCAGTCAATGAACTAATCTAAAAGTGAAGACAAAAATGGCCCACATGGAGCCCCTTTTGGTCGATTCCCCGAGGCTCCCACGCGGATTTGGCTGTTAGTATTTGGTCCTCTCAGAACAATTTACTCGGGGGGGTTTCCTGTTTCCTGGGTTACTAGACAACATGGTATTTTAGTCTGCGACCCCAAGGGAGAAAAATTTGGTCGGAAACCCCCTGGAAATTCATGTCATAGGTTGAGAATTTACCCCCTGGAACTCACCATCACTATTGGGTGTCTAGGTGGTTAGCTCGTGTCTACGGTTTGGATTAAGCTTAGATTTATTGTTTGTGTCAGGGATTGGTTCTAATTAAAGTGACCGCGTGATGGACTGACGGAAACGACCAGAAAGGCCCCATGTCGGCCATTTTTGGCTTCACTTTTGAAGTGACAGTCAGCCTTCTAGTGTATTATAGAGTTCAGTGTCTCGACGTCGTACCCAGGGTCTTATCTCCGTTCCCGAGTGGATATAAGACCCTGGGAACGACGTTGTAACAATCTTTGTTCGTAAAATTCTAAAAATTTCAACTTATTTCTTGCCACTTTCTTCAGCATGTCTTAATGCTCCCCCAGCAAAAAATTCCGGGTACGACCAAGAACACAACGCTCATCTTACTTGTGAAAACCCAGCTTGAAGAAACTATGAACTGATAGCTTTTATGATAATTACGATATCTTAGTAATTCTCGTTTATGCGTCGAACACATCAAAATAAATAGTTGTGACATTGAGAATCTGAAGCACCTAATGATTATCTTTTCCGCTCAAAGCTTAAGTAGATGTATGATAGCAATAATTCAAATGTGGCAAGCTAATGATCGTGAATTCGACAGGTTGAAAATATTTGGCTCATTTCCACAATATATTTGTTATTTAAATGCCACTAGTCCAGATTACTTTACTATAATAATTGCAAGCTTGTATAAGATAACACATCTTCAAGGGAATTTCAAGGGCAACAGATTTAGCTAATTGTTGAAAAGAATAGTGAGCCCTGTAACATAGTAAGGGTATGTTTGGACTCTACAATTAATCGGGCTGATTTTTGGTTTAGGTAACTAACAAAAAAATGTTCCAAATTGAGCCCAAGGAGCGTTCTGTTTACTGTTTCTCAATTTAACATGCACCGAAGGCAGAAATTGGCCCAATCAATCTCAGTGTGTAAACCCAGCTTAAAGAAATACAACAATTTATTAAAAATTGATCAAAAATTTGTAACTCTACCTGTATTTCAATTGATAGTTTTATCCAAAAACACTTGCATACATAAATAAATTTTAAGGTCCATGAGACGAGATGTGTTATGTCGATATATACACACACCACCCAAGATTTATAAGCTATGCTAACGTAACAACACAAATTAATGCAGATTTACCAATGTGCTTATGATATCGAGACATCTATTCAAAACGTTTTTGAAATGAATGGTAAAATACGGTAGCCTTGTCATTTTGTCCGGCAGCATCCCTTCATAGCATACCAGATATTCCAAGCAAACCCTGTCACAGAGGTTCTCACAAACACCTGCCAAATAGTTTGCTTACAAAATATATATAAAGCAGTAACATTACCATAGTTGTAGTTACAAACATATATTTACCTTAGAAGTTACTATTTCATGAATATCTCTGAGTTATTCCTTATAAGAGTAGGCTATATTATAAGCGTTGCCGATTAATTATTGATCTACTGTATCACCAAGACGACAAAATAGCAAATTACCTGCCATCATTTGCATCACATTAATTCCTTGGTTTTGTATTATCACAATCTTTTTTACCCGACTTTTTCGAGTATAAACCTAGCCGCGTTTCAACCTCGAACCAAGGGGCCTTCGCTCGTGATATCTGAATTTTTCTGCCTCCAGTTTTGGTACTTCTTAAAGCATTTCGACATTCAACCGATTGAATAATTCTTACAAATTGTTTCGTTTTATAAGTACCTAATCCTCTAAATGTAAATATGTGCAAGGCGTTTATTACGGGAAAAAACATTGCCAAATAACACAAAAGTTACTCAGGTCAAAAATGGAAAAAGAAATTCGAAGTAAAGTTCAGTGACACTTGAATATGAACAAAGAGACCTGAAAACGCTTTAAAAGAAAACTAGAAGTATAAAAGACGATTCCTATGATGGCTTTATCTAAATCTGTATCTGAATAGATTCGCGCTTGAAAACTGCCTGCACTTCGACAGGATTTACTCAGACGTGGTTCGATATTCATTGTCAGGTGAACTTTTTATGCATACCTCTCAATTTTACAACACTAAAAGTATGGTTATTAGTCATTAGCTTATCGCTGTAAACATACTTGCTTTGGGTAAATAGAAAAGGTTAGAAATCGACCCTATTGTACCTTTACAAAAAATATACTTACTGACGGTCCTGAAGGATTTAGCACTTATGTTCTAGATTTCTGTCAATGACAATTAGACCAGGAAATGTTACTAAACATGTTTATTTTGTCTGAATCTTTGTCAAATTATTGTTTAGAAAGTGTAACGAAACGTTTTCATTCCAAAGTCCTAATTATGCGTTGATGCACACGGAAGGTCAATACTGAAAATATTTGTTCTTACCCAACAAAGTTCCTAGTAAATATAGAAACCTGAATATCTGGTGAACAGAATAATCGTAAAACACCAAACAAGATCTGGAGGAAAGGAAGGAAGGTAAAGGGCCCCACGCTCTGGTAATCGCCGTGAGTCCGTTAATGCGTCCCTGCTGGCAACGCCAGGGCCATTTTGCCGACCTTGCACCGAAGAGGCAAAAAGCCCTGCGGACCAGGGTTACCTGTACTACGCGTTTGTTTTAGAAATAATTAATGGACATTGGTGGAACTAACAATCTTTACATATTCAACCAAAACGAAGATACGATTGAATGAATAATATCAGTTTTGAGAACTGCTTCGTTTTTCGTATTGCTGATTTACCTTGAAATGCTGGTTAAATTGGTGGGTACGTATGTATGTCGCCTTTCGATATCGCAGACGTACCTTGGAAGAAGACCCAAACGATACATTAAAGAACTGTTGACAACTTTATCACATGCCAGATATTGAAAACATTTTAACTCGTTAAGGTTCGAGGAATTTGAAAAAAAACTGATTCAAAAACTCTTCTAAATTTCATGTCACGGTTCGTTGCGCAGTACCAAACCGTGACATTACATATTACGTGCGCAAAAAAACCACTTTTCTAGTCTCCTTCGCAGCCGCTCTTACTGTCGGTCTTCAACTTCCTCCCCACAAACGGCGGCTCACCAATGGGAGTAAGGCTTTCCTTTTTGGGAAATCTTACCTTTACTTTGGTGTCGTTCTACCGCATATTTCGCGGGGAAAAGATGGCTCAATTTAGTGGTGTGTTTAGAAAGGTGTGCGATAAATTCAAATTTGATGAATTAATCTACGAAAGCAATATTTGTTTTTAACTTCCACAGCACAGAAAGAGCATAGTGGTCAGCTCGATTACTTTTTGGTTCTATTCGGCTTGGGAGAAACAGGGCGAGAACGCAAAAGGAAACAAGGGCATATCTCATTGTAATGCCTAGTATTCAAAATAGAGCGAATAAATAAGCGGTGTCATTCCAATTGCAGTCTAAAGAATTAGCTGAAGTGAAAAGCAAAGTCAGCATTCCATAGGAACTATTAGTTTTCAATGCACTTGTAACCTCAAAATGCAAAAGGAAAATCTCTCCCATGAGGAAAATTCCGAACGCAAGGATCAATAGATGGCTTTACCATAAGCCTAATTTCCACTAGGCGGAATTTTCTGTGCGTACTGCTTTTTTGCTCAATTCAAAATATCGCACGATCGACTATTTGCATTCGATTTGTTTTCAAGTGTGCGAGGCATTGGCTTGAGAGCTCACAAGACAAAAGAAAGCGACAGTCAAACCGACAGTGGCGTAACTATCGGGAACACGAGGGCAGGTGTCTCTCCATTTGAGGGCTGTGCCACACCAGGTAACCCCGCATTTGAAATTTTTAAATTGGGAAAATTACAGAATAAAAATACAGATACTATTTTGCCTATGAAACATACTTACTCCTTACTGCGTCAAGCAAATAATTGGTAAATAGAAGTTGTGGAACTGCCGTTTGACTTTATGTAATAAACTTCACTTTTTTAAAACTTCGAAAAACATATTGAATAAACACCTGAGTTCCTTGGCTTTTTTCGAAGTCTTCCCGATCAGTTACTTTGTCATGTCATACATCAAAATGCACAGAATTGAATAAGCTTAAATACTAGATATTTCCCGTCTAACTGAGGAGCGGAAGTTATGGGTGAAAATCAACATTAAAGTCTGCAACTAAATGTTCAAATGAGGAAATGGATCGACTTTCCGAGTCTCCCTAACCTGACTCAAAGAACGTTTACTCAGAAAATATTGAACAGATCTGCTCAAAGAGCCACATGCGCGTAGTAGAAGAATATAACTACACCATACGTAAAATATTTTTTAAATCAATTGAAAGCAAAGTTATATACTGTCAGTCGTTTTATCTTTCGCTGGTAACCATAATTATAGTCTCTTTACCTAATAACCCCAAATACGGAGTAAGATAAAATTAACCCCAATAAGGGGGGACCTCAATAACAAAATTGACCCGTCAATAAGAGTTATATTAACTCTCTTAACCTATAACTCCAAATACAGGAGTCAATATGTTTGATTTTTTTTTAATGTAAACCCAAAAGTAGAGTTAGACTAACTCCACTTTTAGTATATCTCCACCAAAATACAGTAGAGCGGAAGTAGATTTAAAGCCTTGAGAATAACAGTGCATGTTAAGAAGTTTGAGGAAGCCGACAAGAATGAAGAACAGCAGGAAGGAGTGTAGAGATTCGTCGTAGAAATTCCAAGGTAGACAGCGACAATTAAACAGTAGACAATTCCAGTGATACATCTGGTCTTCGATGTTCACTTAGAAGTAATAAAAGACAACCACCGGATAGACCGAACTTATGAACCATGATGAACTGGTAAGTATAATTTTAAAAGTTTAACTCAGGATAACGACGTAGCTGTGTTCGGATATAACAGTTTGACGACTAAGAGAAAGAAGAGATGTAGTGTATTAGGCGACTTGTGCAAAGAGCGTTTTGTGGACATGTGTATGGCGGTCACTGAGTATATCTAAACGATTACGTATTTGATATTAAAGTTATAAAGTGAGGATGTTTCTGATTGATAAGCACTAAAGGTATGATTCCGTCATATGCTCGGATATTTTTCATGAGCTAAAATGCCCAGTTAAAATTGAAGCACCATGCTATCACATTCTGAATATCTATCTTCATGACGAGTATTTTTCCCGACAACTCTAAAATTAAACCAATTCCATCCGACATAAGGAAAGACTACCTTTTTATTTTAATAATGTCGAGAAACAATTCCAGCGCTATCAGCGTAAATAAAAATATGTGCATTTAATGGTCAATCTATCTTTTCTTATCATAATTCTAGTCTTTGTCCTTATTCTTATACTTACTCTCATCCTTACTACCTGCAGTATGTATTGTTGATGTGTCAGGGTCCACTGAAATAGCAGGGAAGAAAGGCAGATCCAAAGAGAAAGAAAAGAATGAAAAACGAAAGTAAAAGATCAGAGAAACAGAGACAATAGAAAAAAGTGGCAAGGAAAAAAGAAACAAAAAGAGAAAAATGAAAAGCTGAAGTACAATTGAAGGAAACCTCTTCAGCAGGAAGGAGAATAACTTAACTGACAGCCGTCTGTCAACTATTTAATAGTGTAATCCAGAAGAAACTGCGAAAGCTGGTTCTTTTCGGAGTTTAATTCTCATAAAACCAAAATGGCTTAGGAATAAAGAAACTTGCAATGAAAAATTTTGATTAACTTGATAAGAAAATATTATCATATTCTGTTCTTGGCTTTAGCAGTTCCCTAACTCTTCCGGGCCGAGTTATTCCAAGAGCGATTAGCTTAACCCAGGATAAATGAAAACTTTGTGGATGAAATACTGCTAATGTAGGATGTTTATAGCTTGCTGTTTATATATCATTTAAATATGGTAAGCTTTTATCCTAAACAGTTTTAAGTAAAGTTAACAAACAGAAAATGTCCAACAAAAGAACCAATTAAATTTGAACCCACGATTAATGGTAACCGTACTTGAGCAACCCGACTCAGGCTTTACGACACAAGTTGTTCAACGCTGCTTACACCGTATTTAACTTTAATATCGTTGTTTGTTTTGAATCATGTGGGACCAGTAATGACCAAAATTCCATATCAAGTCCTCATATGTCTTCTCACTTTTTCATGCAACTGGTGTCGCGAGAAAAAACATTTTTACAAATTGTATAGCAATTTTTAGCTTGTAACACCACCCGTGCAACCGATTTTTTAAAACTGCAAGTCGCACGACAAATAGAATTGGGTCTTACTTTTCGCAACACATTTCGAAATTTACTTTGTGTAACACCCTTTCATGTAACTTGTGTCGTGTTTTAATCATGTCAACCAATCAAAACAGAGCCGAAGGCGAAGTATCCATTTCGTCAGTAGGTTTTTCTTTCTGATAGCGCCACATTCAGACATGCTTTATCCACAGATATTATATTAGTCACCGTTTTTTCCCTGGCGTCTCCGTATTATTTCCAACATCCTACGTCCCTGAACTGTATAAACTGTAAGATCATGTGAAAATCAAAGTGGTTCTAGCATTTTCTTATCAATTTGCAGGATTCTACACAAATCGTTCCTTACCCCCTCAAATACCTATATGTATGCCAACCGTTTGGCGGCCAACGTTTTTGCCAATGCTAGCGCGTGGTTAGCTACGAATACTTGGCTCAAACAATTGTTTCTTTTGACTTTTTTCGAAATTGTTGGTCGCTTAGGAGCTATGGTTCTATAGACATAATTTTATGGAAACATAAATTTTCCCCGACATTAGTGCCAAACGGACGAGGTCTGTAAAATGTTTTTCTCAGTTAAAAAATGAAAAATACTATTAGACCTGCGGCAGTCAACAAGAAGGAAAACGAGAACGTGGAATGGTTATCTTAACAGCTAAAAGAACTTATGATCTTTTGAACAGCTGAAGATGTTGTCCGTTGTCTGAGAATTTATTTTAATAAACAAGCCTTATTACAAATTTATTTCTATCGTATTTCTTAATAGTTATTACTCTTTATACAATAAACTTCATACTTCATGCATTTTTATTGGCTAGCGTCACTAAATCAGTGAATCAATCACAACTCTCCGCGTATTTTCTACGAGACAATGACGTTGTTTCATTTGCATTGATCATGGATCACATCGGATAACTGTTTTCGTGTTTTTCGATACCCTGAGAATTCCCCGTAAGCTTTCAGTCATCATTTTAAATATTGTTCTGAACAAAAATCGGAAAAATGAAATCTATTTGTTATAAATACAATTGGTCCATGAAGAAAATGTATTACCATAAATACATTAAATAATGGTCAAACCTTTGTAAACGGTTAATGTTAAAGAAGGAAATACCGACGCGTTTCCAGTGAAATCTCTGTATCAGATCAATGAGGAAAATTTAAATTTTCTATTGGTCTGAAATGCTTTTTATCTTTATTGTGAGGACAGTTTTAACAAAAGTACATATCATATAAAAATGTCTAATATCTCAACATTGTTCACGACAAATTGGAAACCATTTTTCAATTAATATTTCGATTTCACTTACAACCCTATCCAAATATTTAGAGTATCAGTGGTTGTACAGCTAGGGAAAACGGATATTCATTGTTCGTGGGATTTTAATAGTCGCTGCCAGCCCGAATTGAGAAATATTTACGCTAACCTACCTTGGCAGTTAGCTTGCATCAAGTCAGCATAATATTGCGTAATTGTTAAACTCAGTGGAGGCAACTGCCTTGTCTACCGCGCGTAGCTAGCGTCAAGTTCTGTTATCGGCAAGTTATAACCTTTTTGGGGTTTAAGTATATATTTGAACTAAAGCTTATTACGATATGTTGTTTGAGAGCTTTTATTTGACAAATCAAATTCATCTTTCTAACAGTTGATGTGAACATATGTAATTTAAAATAATCCTCAGAGAAATATGAAAATTCTTTTAAATTTTATCAGAACTTTTTCCCAAATTTGTCAACATTTTTACACAATTTAAATGTCATTTAGAATATCATAATTTTTTGATACCCTTTTCTGACAACAATTACTTCGAATAGCCTCAAAGCGTTGTGTCACGGCATATATTTTAAAAGTCCATTGAAAAGTTATAAAATTGCCTGATTTTTCTCCTGGTCGAGCTAGGAATTTGTTCGTCATCTTACCCGAGAAATAATATATTGTGTTTCAAAAACTTTGTTTTCAGTTTGTATAGATACACAACATTCCACACTGTAATCACTTTTTACAAACAGCAATAACCTTGAATCCAATAAAAATAGGTGCTGTGCTGATCGCAAATCCTTGAAACGGAACCCTGAATGATTATCTAAACAGCTTAGAGAGTTTATGACCATTTGAACAGCTGAAGAAAGGCTGAGAATTTAATAAACAAACCTTATCAAAATTTACATGATTATTTTTAACAGATTTTTTTATTATTGTTCTATAGAACTGGCCCTGCAAGAAAATGTATTATCATAAACAAATTAAATAATGTCCAAACCTTCGTAGACTTTCAATGTTAAGTAAAGAGATACTGAAACGTTTCCAGTGACAGCTCAAGTCGATCAGGATAATTTATGTTATCTGTTGCTCTGAAATGCTATTGACTTTATTCTCAGGATAGTTTTAACGAAAATGGTGTACAACTCATATAATAATATATAATATCTCAAACTTATTCGCGACAACGGGAGATCATTTTTCAATTAACGTTTCAATTCCACTTATAACCAAATATTTAAAGTACGTGTATAAGCCATTGGATGTTCAGCTGGGGGAAAGCGAACATTCATTATTCCTGGGATTGTGATAGTACCTGACAGCGAAAAGGTAAGGAATATTCATGCTAACCTAACTTGGCAGTTAGCACGCCCCCACTTAGCATAATATTGTGTAAATGTTGCGCTCAGAGGAGGCAACTTTCTCGTCTGTCACAGAGCTACGGTTCTGCTTGTTAGTAACCGGCAATTCATAACCATCTGACGGTCTGATGTTATATTTTTACAAAAACTTATTACAAGATGCTGTTTTAGACTTTTACTTAAGAAAAATCAAATTCATCTTTTTAACAGTTGATATAAACATAGATAATTTAAAATAATCCTCAGAGAAATATGTAAATTTTTTTTGTTAAATTTTCTTAGAATGTTTTCGAAATTTTTGGAATTATTTTTTCACAATTTCATTTTCATTTAAAATATCATAATTTCTTTAAGATACCCGTTTCGAATAATCTGAAAAATGTTGTGTTCCGGCATCTATTCTTAAGTTACATTAAAATGTTATACTGAATTGCTTGATTCTTCATATGATTGAGCTGGGAATTCATTTGTCAACTTACATTAGATATACATTATGTTTGCCAAGCTTTGTTTCGTTTCAATATGTTGTGATACACGAAACTGCAATCACTCTCCGCAAACATCAATTACCTTTGATACGATACGTATAGATATAGCTGCTGTAGTGATCGCAGATTCTTATTGGTTAAAATCTGTATTCTCTATGTATAAATAATGGCTTCAATGAAAATGTTTAGTATCGTATTTTTGGGTGCATACTGAAGAGAATTGCGCTCAGGTAAGATTCTTCAATACATCGGTAGTAACAATTCGAGTTAGTATGTACGTTAGTGGCTCAATGGTTAGAGCGTCTCACCGGTCATCAGAAGGTTGCGGGTTCGATTCCCGTCTAGGGCTCAGAAATCGTTTTTCTGAGTAAACAAGCTTGACGAACGTCCTCTGTTGTTCTGATATTTACCAAGCTCCCACATGAGCAGGCTTTCTGCTCAGTGTTTAAGTATGTACATTGTTGTGTTGTTCGTGCGAATATTTTTTACTAAATTAGTAAAATATAATACATGAATGTGCGAAAATTGGAGCGTTGGCAATAATCGACAGATTAGTTTTTGGGAACATAAATGAAACACCATTTTATGTGGTCTTTTTAACATAAAAAGAACCACTGCATCAACAAAATTTCAACTTAAATTAAAAGAGAAATACTACATTCAACATAATCAATCAGAACTCAATAAACAACACGATCACGCTATCATAAACTTACCTAAATAACAATATCCTATAGAAACATTAACATTATCGTATACTTATCACGACTTAGCTGTATTAGTTTAATTCTACTAGTTGTCTATATTCAAAAGGATTAGGCTACATGTGACGCGAACAAACGTAGCGTCATCATATTAAATCTTTAACTGTGAAAGAATTACTAAACAGCCTAATGAAGGGATATGATTCCGAAGCATATCGCAAATAAAGATTTAGTTAAAAACAGTTGTGTTTTTGATTAAACTATTATTTTATATATATTAATAAATATGTCTAAGCTTTGTAATTTGAGTTAATTATCAGAAAATACGTGGCTACCTTACTAACGATATCGATTTTTGAATTACATTTGGGAAACAGGAACTGTTCCTTTCATTGAATCAAGTCAAACTGTATACTACTTCATACTGATTTTCAATTGTCCTTTCACGTTTGGCCTTCGCAATCCACCTTAATCTTTTCCATCCTCCATTCAAATGGAATTCGAAAGCTATTGAGCATTATTAAGTGGTGCTCTGTGTGTTTGACAATCTTGCAAAATGGAACTCGCGATTTTTCACCCCAGGAAGTAAAGATTTGTTTTCATATGATGTAAACATATCGCCTCCATTTTCATTCATTTCAGTGGAAGAGATGGCATTCAACAACACTATTGTCGCTTTGGTATTGTGCGTGGCACTTCTATCGGTCCAAGGCAAACACATCAAGAAAGATCAAAGCAAGCAAGAAGGTAAAATGGATTTTTTCGGCTGAAAACTATATGTAGCGTGGTTTAGGCACAAGATTAAAAGATATATTTAATAATTGGGACAGTCGTACAACGGTCTTGCAGTCCGACTCCAAGGCTCTACGAGCAACGACTCACACACAAACTACAACGGTTTAGCTCACGCAATTACAACCCGCTTCTCTGTCTACGCTACACTTAATTATTTCAATCATTCGCGCACAAACATAACTATTTACCAACGTTTGACTGTACAACGGATACTAACGATCTAACGAAACAGCTACATTATACTTTAACTGGTCTTTTTGTTCGAGTGTGTCCTCAAAAAGAATTTAACAAAATCAACAATACTCAATTTTTGTACCAGAGGAAAATAGAACAAAGGGGAAAAATACAATAACATTTATAAGCTTCTAAAGGGAAAGGATAAGAAACTGCTTATTTGACTTGGATAGCTCGTCTGAAATTGAAAGAAGTTTAACAGAGAGCTCCAAAGTTAAAAGCTTAGTCAATGGTTAAGTCCGTCAAGCCACAGTTCTCAATTTATTCAGTATGAACAGTGACATAGCCGGCCCGAATGGCCCGCCTGGGAAAACTGTGAAATATTTGCTACGTTCCCCCCGTGAATTTTCTTGAAAAAATGCACAATCTTGAAATGCTTTTTCCTAACTCAGGCCAATCTCCATCACTCGTTTTAATTTTATATCCTTGAGTACTTTCTTCCAGCCACCATTTCCGTTTTTCCTAAATGCTCTGTATTCTAAATGTCTTACCTAAATTCTTTCCTTTCTAAATGTTTTCTTTCTAATTCCCTTCCTAGTTTCCTAAATCCCTTCCTTCAAAACCCCTTAATTCCTTCATATAACCTTTTCTTTCTGAATTACATTCTTGCCAGATGCTTTCCTTTTCAAATCTCGTTCTTCTCAAGTCATTTCCTCCTGTTGTCCCTTCCTTCCCATCCTTTCATCCCTGTCTTTCTTCTCCACATCCTTTTTGCATTCTTTTCTAGGTAATTTTCCCCGTTTCGGCAGTTCGCCCACCCATGCACCCTCTGTCTACGCCACTGAGTGTGAGCATCAGTAATAGCCACAGTTAGCCACATCTATCTATCTATCTATCTATCTATCTATCTATCTATCTATCTATCTATCTATCTATCTATCTATCTATCTATC
>JBAHVQ010202490.1:0-13024 GCA_036872915.1 Nanipora kamurai
AGCTACCAAAGTGACACTGGGTTTGGTAGATAAGTAGTTAATTTATAGCAGTATTGAGGAAGGTAGGCAGCTTTTTTATCATGTGTATATCAGCACATATAATTGATAACACAAATAACATTTTTTGTAGCATTTGTGTGTCAGATATCAGGTATACGAAAGATATCTGAATAATCAATTTTGTGGAAAGTCTAAAATGAAGAGGATTTAATATTTTCCCTTCATTTTTGGACTGTAGGTGTATCTTAGGACCTTTTATGGGATAAGTAGACAGTTTTTCAAAATAGGCAGTTTCACATTAGTTACCATGGAAACAGTGTTTTTTCAGCTTTCGGACATAACAATTTGGTCAAATAAAATTCTGTCTACTTAACCTGTACAATAGGGCATGAGAAGTAGCCATACAAAATTTGGAGTTAATATCTCTTTTCGTTCTGGAGATATTGTTTCCACAAGTCTTTGTTTATTTCGTAGTTTTTTGTCGTTGCCATGAAAACTATAAAGTACGGTTTACCTAAAGTAGTCTTAAAATTTGTATACTTATTAGATCTAGCTTTGTGCGAAATCTTATGATAATTTATTAAACTGTTTTGAAACTAGAGCAAAAATACTGTTTTTGGCAATTTAGGGTAGACTACGACCTTAAGTATTTATTAGTTTTCGACCCAATCTAGGTAAATGTCCCTTGATTGTTTACATGTAACGGATTGACTTAACTGAAGCTTATTGAAAAGTCAATCGGAGCGAGATGCAGGTTTGACTTGACTTTTGAAGACAATGGAGATCGACATTATTTCTCCAGCGGATCGAGTATTTCGCTCGGATCGAGATTTCGATCCGAGGTCATGTAAACAGGTTCTAAAAGTAGAATGCTGCTTAGGCAGTTTTGAACAACTTGTAGAAAACCAAAAGGGTTGGGGAACTGCCGGAACGTAGGTGTAGAAAAGCTGACGTTTCGAGCGAAGGCCATTGGTCGAAGTGAAACTTGACAGTCTCACCCCGACGCTTGAAACGTCAGTTTTTCTAGTACTAAGTTCCCACAACAATAATCTTCGATATGATCCAAAGGGCTGTTTCTGTCACTGTAAACACATGTTCCGTTCGCAGAGCATTGAACATTGTCAAGAAAACATCATTCGTCCCATTTTGTGCTCCCAATATTCGAGTTATACTACCCCTTCACGCCTAGTTGCAGATAACTCTTAATAAAACATGTATACAACAGGGCCGGATAACTCCCCTTGTTAAAACTTAGAACGAAGAGTGCGATTCTTCTTTTTAAAAACTTCTACATGCAGATTGTGCTATCATTTAATTGGTAAAAGGTACATTGGTGGTAGAAATACGCCTACGGGAGCACCGTTGTAGAATCTCGTGTTTACGATTTAATCATAATCGATTTTCAAAACACCAGCTACGAAATTATAAAATTGTTGGGGATTTTCAGTACTGACCTGTAGCTGCGAAAAAACTATTTATATACCAAAATTACTATTAAAGATCAGCTTAGCCAAATTTTTTCTTGCTGTTTTAAGAGTCCACGTTGAGTTGACCACCTGGTCAGTGAAAAAAAAAAGTCTGTATAAAACTGACAGTATAAATATTAAGGATAAACGCCAAAACGCACATTAGATGTATTGAAGCCGAATCCAACAATATATCTAACCTAAACGAATGGTTTCATCAGATTTTCAAAGACAAGTTCCTTGTGTTACGTCATGATAAGGAATAGTCCCATTCTCCTTCCTACTCTGCCATGGGACGTACAAATTTCAGTTTTTCTAACTTTGACAGTGCACAGCAAATCCAAGAAAAGTCCAATACTAAAAATTTTCCTTACGCTAGTAAGCTCAATCAAGACGCTTAGAATCGTAAAAAACATTTTTTTTTGGAGTTAGTAGCACTTTAAGTCCAGGCTTGCATTATATTTATAATTAATTCTCTTTTTATTTTTGGTTTATTAGTCTGTTTACGCTTTTGGTGCGATGGTGGGCAGCAATCTCGGCATTTATACTATTGACAAATTCGGACGAAAAATGACAATAATGTTGTGCTCAGTCCCATTCGTCACTGGGTGGCTGATTATTGCTGGAGTAAAGAGTTCGCTTTTTCTTTACCTTGGAAGAATTGTAACGGGCTTGGCAGTGGGAGCTATTTCACTGGCTGTACCGGTAAGAGCATTTTAAGAACCCATGTGCCGTAATTTTGCATGCTTGGAAATTTGTGTTCGCTATTCTGTGACATATTTAACTTTAAGCTGTAAGAATTTTAAGGCTCCTAATACATGTGAGAACTTTCAAACATTTCTTATTTCAACCCCATCTACTTAAGACTCGAATTAGTGGCCGTTTTTACCCTGCAGACGTTTAATTTGTCTGGATGACTTTAGGCAAAGATTTGTAGTTCGTCTGACTTCATTCGTCTCGTACAAAAACGGTCACCAATGAATAAACCATCTGAACAAACTACACTCTTTTTATGCCTAAGACGTTATGTTACTACACGTACATATGTCAAATAACGCCTAAAGATATTGTATTTTTGCGTGATTAGCATTTTAAACAGCTGATAAACCACTCTTACGAACATAACTTTACAGTTTATTGACGAATCTTTCAATTCTAGTACTGTATCATGATATTCAAAATACACTGTAAAGCTTCTTACTTCCATACTCATTCTCAGCCTTAGGATGTTCTGAACATGTTCTTAATTTTTGGGCATTTTTCAGCCTCAACGTTCTTATAAAAAAGGTTCTTAATGAAAAAAAGAGTGTAAATTGGACGAATTAAACTGGACACACTAAGAGCCTGCTTACATGATCCCGGTTAGCCGGGACGGGACGGTAGCTGAGATAATTTTGATGTATTGAATTAAGTCAATACGTGTGAAAGATAAGCGAAGGTAGAAGAAGTGTTGCAAGAAACTGGGACGTCGCTGATCAGACTCTTGAGTTGAAATTATATCCTGTCGCTATTAAAACGAGCTTTCGTTTAAGTCAATTTGAAGTATATGACTATGCTGTAGAAATAACTCCAGTTGGCATAATCAAATCCCTTGACTTATATCCATACATCAAAATGATCCCGGCTGGCATCCCGTCCCGGCTAACCGGGATCATGTGAACAGGCCCTAAGCTGGTGACGAATTAAACATCTATAGTGTACGTAACATTCATACGGAATCTACAAGTGTTTTATATCATACAGTTCATTTAGGGGGTTCTTTACATAAAAACAAAGGATTTCCAGCTTATCGGAGGATAGTAAATGGTCCAATGAACGGGAAATCCTTTGTATTTATGCAAAGAACCCCCCCCCCCAAAAAAAAAGAACTGCATTATAGATGTGAACGTGGTCAATATTTGTGAACAATTTCCCAACGTAGCCAGGTGAATAATCAGACATGGTTTTATGCTGCTCTGGCTTAAAAATGTTTTGAACGTAGCTTACAAAACTATCGTTCATGATCCAACGTGTCGACTCTCCTGTCTAGTGTCTTCGTCAGAGATGGTTGATCTGAGCATGAGGTCCCTATTTACATCCTTAAAGAACCATAGATGACGTTATCTATTAATGAGATGCAAATAGGCATCCGTAATAAACCACCGTCATCGCGATTCAATGGAGCGGGGGCGCTATCGATATGTCACCCCTCGAAACAACGTATTTGTTGGTAAGGTTGATTGGTAATTACATTATTAATTACTAATTTCGGAATTTTCCCACGCAGTCGTATGGTTGGTTTGACACACGTGCTCCGACAAAATAGAATTTTCTTTTACTGAGAAGAAAACTGCCTTTTGGTGGTCTTTTAAGCGCATTTCAAACTTACATTTAACCAGGTCGATGTACTCCTGATCACAGTTGTTACACAGAATGAAATCAATCATGTGTTTTCTTTGATCATGCGCAATACGATCCTCAGGCTTTGCAAAAGTATGTCGCCACGTCAAGAATGGCTTTTGGGCAACTTTTACGCTGAAATCCTAAGATTCTTTTAATAGGTTCCGTAATTTCTTGAATATACGGAACAATCGCAAAATCCATCATCGAGTTTTCATTCGCAGTGTTTGTGCGTGATGGTCCAACTGGTTTTAGGCAGTTTTTTAAGAAATCGTTAGGATGGCTGTTAGCCTTCAAATCATCGAATACGTGTTTCCGTTCATTTTCCTTAGCATCGGAAATAGTTGGTATACCTTTAGCTTTCCAAAACAAAGATCCCGTAGACACTAGACAGGAGAGTCGAAACGTTGATCGTGAACGGTAGTTTTGTAAGCTACGTTCGGACCTTTTTTAAGCCAGGGTAGCGTAAAACCATGGGAATGTCTGGTCAATATATATTTTGGTATTTTTCGAAGTGTTATACAGATTATTAACATGATAGAACAGGAAAGGTGGAAGTGGGGAGCAGGGGGGCCTGGCTCCCCCAGTAATTAAATTGTTTCAACTCCGTTGTACTTAAATTTTTTTCAGTTGATTTATACGGCATTTTCTAACCTTTAAAATTCTATAAAATCTTCCCTCAAAACGCAGGAAATATCGTTTCTGAGTCTCACCAGCACCAACAACACTACAATCATAGGCTTAGCAGGCGAAGGGTGGGCAGGCTTCTCGAACGGTCTATTACGCGTTTTTCCGCAATTTTATTGGCTCCTGAGAGGTCTTAACAAACCCGTAAAGATCGGCCTTTATCGGGAATTGATGAATGCTATCTAAAACAAAAAAGCTTTAGAAATGAAGGAAATATAAACAAAAAATGCTCTTTTCAAGTTAAAATGAATTTCGGAGACGATTTAACATACGACCTCGGCGATATTGACTCTTCAGATGAAGGCCGTCCGTTTGGATTTTTAAACATTCAAGCTTTTGATATATTTCCAGACCTGGCGAAAAAGACGTTAATAGACCCAAGCAACCCGTTGGTTTTTCGCACAAAGCTCGATGCTTTGCATCTGGATCTGTAATGAAAGACCGTGGGCAGTATAATTTTCTAGTAAGGATCTCCCGCTCGGTCATCAAGTTTTTAATATATAACAATCATTAAAGGTAATAATAATTATTAAAAGAAGTTCACTTAGTGTTAGATAAAAAAGGTCGATGAATCCACAAGTAACTTACTTAGAAGAGAGGGTAGTTGTAAATAGTAAAACTGGTAGACTAAGCCTTGATTTTTTTTTAAAGGTTTACATCGCCGAGATATCACCTGCCAAGTTCAGAGGGGGACTTGTTAGTATCAGTCAAGTAGGTGTAAGCTTTGGTGTATTCATGGCTTATTCTCTTGGACCTTTGCTCGACCACTGGCGTTGGTTGGCAATAGCTGGAGCAGTTCCACCCACTCTAATGATGGTTTTAATGACTATGATGCCTGAGTCACCACGTTGGTTAATCAAGAACGACAGACGTCCGCAGGCGATGCATGCCCTGCAGCGTCTTATGGGAGATTCTAAGGATGAAATAGAAGAAGAATGTGAAGATATTGCCAAGACTTTAGGTGAGTTTCTTGGCTCAAAAGTTTGCAAACGTGATTTTTCATATGCCTTTGTTCTCGGCTTATCTTTTTACCAATGCAAGTGTTGTTTGTCAAGGTGTGTTCTTTTAGATCATCTGCCTAAGTTCGTCGTCGTTTTCCTACCATCTCTTCAATCTCTCTATCTCTTTCTCCTTCTAACAATGTAATTCCTCTAAAATGTTTTTTTGTACATCTCCCGTGGATTCTCTCACTACATGACGAATAATGTATAATCGACACTTTAACTAACTTTCTCTTTATACTGAATCATTTATTGCCAAGTAAACCGACGAGTGATTATGTACTAAGTCAAACAGCTCCTTTAGGAAAGGCAAATACGGTGCGATTTAAGGGGAGCTTTTCACGATTTTCTATAAAACATTTTAAAAATAGTTGATTACTTGTTCTGTCATTTTAAACACTAAATCTATTCCTCATTAGTATAAACCCAACCATCGTCTATTACAAATCCTGCATTCTGATTGGCTACTCAACCATTGTCTATTCGTGGTAGACAATGGTTGGGAAAATGAAAACAAACTTGTAAAAGTATGGCTACTAGCTCGCGTTTTGCTGACGTTTCAGAGGAGTTTTTGGACAATTTGGTTAAATTCTATTTCAGAAAAAACTAAAAAGTCAACAAAATATGGAATAAAGATTTTTAATGGTAAGGGAGGAAAAAAATTCACACACTATAAAATAAATCGAGTTTACCTGTCATTCAGGAGTAGTTCATTAGGACGGCATTTCGAACTAGCAAAAGTGGATTTTTTTTCAGGGTTCACAAAATTAACACGTCATCATTGTTTTGGCAAAGGGTTTATACTAAAACAATTAGACAACTCGCCGTCGTTGTCTATGAGCAAATAGTAAACTCAGGCTGCGCCTTCGTTGACTATTCGCTTATAGACAACTCCGTTCATTGTCTAATTGTTAAATAGTCTGAATTTTTTTTGAAATGTTAAGCATGCAACTGTATAATTCACACTTTAATGGAAAAACAGTTCTTAATTAGAAAAATGCTTTAAATCTAAGAAGTAGGGTAGCGGCACGTCGGCGGTCATTGCGACCTGGGTAGGAGATTAATAGTAGCTTGGACATCAAGGGAGAAAGCTGCTGATATGCAAATATCCTTGATGAGAAACTCAGATCATGGCAGCCATTTACCTACCTAAAATCCTGGGTAGAACCCTAAATCTGTAAGCGTTTGCTGATTTGATTCTCCTACCGAAGAATTAAACAAGGATCGAAAACCACAAGTTTGAGGTGAACATTTAGGCCAACTGATAATGAAAACGTTTGCCAGAATATAAGAAACTTAATCTTATCTAAAACTAAAGCATCTCTAACCTAAAATCTTACCACCTAAGCGTCGGGTCAGGTCGTGTATTTTCGAGATTTTTCATCCTTGACGAATCGACAAATCAAGTGATCATGCGAAAGTTTAAGTTTGTTAGTCATAACATTGTTAACAAAATTACCAAAAATGCGTTGAAACTAGTTCCTAGCCTCTAGAAACTAGCTCCTACCTCTCCTCCTCTTCAAAGCCTTAAGGAGACAATGAGTTTACCGGAGCAGAGTCTGCAATGTCCCACCTGCACCAATCCACCCGTGAGCTGTGAAATTTTCGAAGCGTTGGCTTTTGATGTATATTCGCCAAAAGATCTTCCTTTTATATGGATGTCCTATCACAATCTTCAATGAAAACATCATGCAGAATGTCATAATAAGTGGATTGGGCTATAAGGTCGTGAAAATGATCGGCTGCTCAAGGGTTGAACAGTAATCAAATATCCCTATGACTGGAAGAAATACTCAAATTCGACCTTCTTTTAGTGTCCCAGATATCACAAGTTATTAAAAAAAATACTAAACCGGAATTTTACTTTTTTTGTTTGGTCTAATTCTTCAGGAGCCTTAACCTCAACTTTATTGTCGACCTTGAGCTTGACTCAGCAAAATATTACTACGATTAAAAAGCGGTCCTAACTCCTTCATTGCCACATCTTCCCCTTTGATCAGTAAAATCGTCTGGTGTTGGCGAGAGTAAAATGATGAAAGTCCCCCGTAGCAGGAAAGGAGTTAAATATAGCAAACGAGCCCGAACAAGCCCAGACACGCATAAACATTGCACTGATACCTACTGCGATAGTAAAAACTGACAGGGGAATAGTGAGCGAAAAATCGTTAAACATATGAATGATTTCTAAGCACAATTGTTTGATTGCCAGTTCGCTATATTTCAAAAAAATTATAATCTTGTTCAATTGTTTTTAGGCACTGCTGAGAAAGTTTCACCAAAAGTTTTCCTGAAACCATACATCTATCGACCTCTTATACTTTGTCTTTCGCTGATGGTCTTTACTCAGTTTAATGGAACGAACAGCATCATAACATATGCCTCTGAAATTGTCGCCGATCTTGGATTCAAAAATCCATTACTGATTCCAATAGTCTTTGCAACAGTTGAGACTGTGGCTAGTGTAATTTCGTGTCTGGTTGTCGATGTGCTAGGTCGTCGAAAGCTTCTTATTAGCTTTGGAATTGTCATGGGTGTCAGTATGGCGGCGGTTGGTGTTTCCTTCAGTACTTCTGGTTTCCCAAAACTTCTCGATCTGCTTTTTATTTGCTCGTACATTGTTGGCTATTCCATTGCCTGGGTTCCGGTGCCCTGGCTAGTGATGCCTGAGATCTTTCCCACGAGTGTCCGTGGCATTACTTGTGGAATAGCCACTCAGGTTAACTGGTTTGGCCTGTTTTTGGTTGTCAAAACCTTTCCCGACATGGAAGATTCTATTGGTGACAGTGGAACGTTTTTCTTTTATGCAGGAATATGTCTCATATCTGCAGTAGCTGTATTTTTCTTTCTGCCGGAAACGAAAGGTCGAACACTAGAAGAAATCGAAGAGCTTTTTTCAGGCCATTGTGACTTGAAGCCTTATTACAAGGAAAGTAGGAGTTATGGTGCCACGGAACACATTGTATAAAATAATATCCTGGTAGGAAGACCTGTAGTTCAAATTGAAAATTGTTTCAGGTGTTCCAGAAAATACAAGCCTTTTGCTGTGCCATAAATAATAAAATTAGTGATGATCCAGGGTTCAGATCAAGCTTGTTCCCAACTTCTTTTCTCCTCGTCCACTAGGCGAGAGAAAAGATCATGGTTAGAAGGCTTTTTCCGGAATATGCTTGTACTTTGGCTTAATTTGCCCAGACGTAACAACTATATTTTTTAATTTTGCTTAAAAAATAGTATAACAGTGCTAACATAATTTAGCGCATTTCTTTCGGTTTCGCAGCACATTTTAGTGAAAAGTAAAGTTTAACTTGTTCTGCATTTCTCGAAAATAGGATTGCACAGATTGACCACAATTTGAGTAACATTTGGGGAAATCTGGGAGGCTGGGACTGACCGGAAGTTGTGAATACGCAGGAGTGAGCTCTATATATGGAGATTGAACTCCAGTCTGTTGGCCAGGGAAAATGTGAAGCCAAATATGGCCGACGTGGAGGCCAATTTTGCACGTCAGTTTCAGACCCTTGCGCGGTCTTGCACGTCAGTTCCAGTCCTTTACACGACTTTTACAGTTAGATTCCGCTTCGAAACATTTACAACTACGGAAAATTAGTTCAACCAAAATACTACCAGAAGAATTTTTCGTGACCGAGTGTTTAAAAAGATTCAGAGATGCTGTGTGGCATAGAAGTGTGCTAAGCTGTCTTAAAATGGTAAAAAGATATCGTTTGCCGTGCAGTTTCCTGTACTCTTTATGGGATTTGTTTTTAGTTTTGCCATTCATTTTCATGAAAATTATACTCTGTAACTTGGTCTGATTTTTTTGAAAAATATTTCAAATTGAAATATTTATTTATATGTTTTTAAGTGATTTTTTGCCTTTGTTTCAGCTAGAGGTAATGAGAAAACAGTGAAAAGTCGCGTAGGAGACTAAAACTGACGTGGAAAACCGAAGGTCAGTGAAACTGACGTGCAAAAATCACCTCCATGTCCGCCATGTTTGGCTTCACCTGAAGGCCGGAAGTACTCTCTCAATATATAAAGCTCACTGGTACACAGTCGGACTCAGTTCACGCTCTCAAAATCAAAACAAGATTGCGTATTTCAGTTTCATAAGCGGTAAAACATACTTTCATGCAAATGCTGAATGTTGCTGGACAGGGAAGATTTCTGAACAATTTGTAAACTGAGTTAAAACCTTCCGGCCATTGATGTGCTTAAACGAAGAGTTTGCGAAACAGCTATTAAATAAGCATTTTGCAGCGCTAAAAACAGTACCATGTTTTGCGTAGGCCACGTAACGTATTTGTTACAAAAGATCGTTTATTATACTTTTTCGTACAGGCTTAGACGTTTGTATATATAGTGTACAGATTTGAAACTAAATATGGAGATCAAATTATTGCTACAAAGATGAATATAGGGTTTTTTCCGATCGTTACTGTTAAATTCTGGTGTCCGTGAAACGATCGATTACAACGACGGCAAGCTTACATTGCTCGACAGTGGGGACAAGTAAACGATATTTTTGGCATGCACAGGCTCACAAAGCTGATGACATCCAAGGTCGATTCTTATTTTGATTCTTGGATGTTTTTGTTGAAAAAATGTTTAAGTGTTCAACACTTGCCGTTAATCAAGTGAGTACCCTTTTGTGACTTGATTAAAATTAACAAATGTATCTCTATAGCAACCTTTACTGGTAATTTCTGTTCACATTGACGAAATGCAAACTACGAATTTTTTACGCAGAGAAGGCAAACTAGATATGGTCAATATAATTGAGGCGTAGAGATCTTTCACTTTCAGTAGTATGAAGTGGTGGAATACGCTACCGTAAGAAATTATGAGGAACACGAGCGGGTAACGTTCTTAAATTAGTATCAAGAAAACATTTTATTCATTCTTACGTAGACATTGAAAGATTAGAAATTTCTTTTCATGTAGCAGTAAGATAATTTTTAAGATAATTCCACTGCATTTTTTTGTTTACTTAGCTGATTCCAGGTTTGTCAAGCCTATACTGTTATGTATTTAAACTAGTAAAACATAATTTGTTACTGCCTGTTGGTTTCGAGATCACCACCTACTGACGAAAGAGAGGAATCAGTAAAAATGGTCCGCTGCAAAATTTTGACAGGTTTCAATGAGCTCGAGACAATGTTGTTAATTGTTGGTTTATTTCAAAGTTTGATTTGACCTCAAATGTTAGGCTAACTTTAGACGTTGCACTTCAGTCGACTCGAATTTATCACGTTAATTTGTGCCAAATTATTGGTGTAACTGTGTGGTAAATTCTTAATAGTTGCAGACGAAATATCTTCCCATGTTCTGCTAAGATTGCGATATATTTGAGCCTTGCCAAAGCGACACTGACAAGATGAAATATGCAGCAAATGATTTTATCTTAGTTGATTAGAAGACGTCAGCAGCTACTTCAGCCGTGGTGTGTTTTATGCCTTCTAATAACAGCAAGAAAGGACCCTGCCTTACCGCGTAAACCAAATCGACAACCAAATCTGGCATCAAGTGAGTAAGCGCACGTGGACTAACCGTGTTTGATTCGAGTCAGCCGAAGTGCGACGTCTAAAGTCAACTCGTACTTGAGTCGTATTATCTGACTAGGCCACTTGCACTTCAGTCGAGTTTAATATTAGAGTCGACCCTAATTAAATCTGTGTTTGGACGTTGAACTTTAGTCGAACTTATTTGACAACATCAGATTCGAGTCGACTGAAGCAAGACGTATAAAGTTACCCTTCACCGGTGAATAATGCTGAATAGGTGGCCAACGCCGTTGTGCCAAGTAAGACTGGGACAGGAACTTTGTCGTGCTAATTTCAATGATTAACACGATAACGCCCTACTTGCAAGATGGCGAAGGCCACCGTGAAACCCCCTGTTCTCTTCGAATTTGACAATTTTTGCTTCAGGCGGCTTCCTAATGAAATTTTAATAAGGGATCGGCAACTAGCCCACACGAAACTTTTACATGTCACTTCACATGCGAAAAACATATGGAATTGGAACATTTTTACAAATGAAATTTTCATTTCACATATGAACGATGGAGCGTTTTTACATACGAAATACCTAATTGACATGCGAAATGATATAGTTCAAAATTTCACATGTGTAATGGAAGTATACGAAACATATATTAAATGGAATATTCACATATGAAAATTAATTCACTTACGAAATTTTCATTTCACATATAATATTGGAACATTTTCACGTATGAAATAGCATTTTCGTCGGTGAACCGGAGTGTGAAATTTTTGTAAGGTATATATATGGCTCGGCACGCATGCGTAGTTAACGATCTAGTCGAGTTCTTTTCCTATCCGGACAGCACTGTCCGCGTCACGGCAAATATTATACTTTCGGATATTTCCTTAGGGAAATTTTGAATCCTTTAACACCCAGTTTCCTCTCTATCGGACACGAAGAACAAAGAACAAATGAGAAGACAAAGCAAAAATAGAGAGATAACGAATAAAGAAAAGAGAGAACAAAGTAAAAACAGAGAGAGAACAAAGAACAAAAGAAAAAAAATTCAGGGTTAAAAACATCTTAGCCAATGAAGCATTCTGAATTGATGTAACAACATTAAATTTCCAAAATTTTTTACGTGGCAATGTTCTGAAAATCTAACATGTTGTTACAGTATTTTCGAATGCTTCTATTGGCCAAGTTTTGCACAAATAATGAACTTCATTGCATAAAATCGACCGGTCATGACAACTGTCTCTGACGTTGTAAAATATCCGTCCTTCAATCATCAAAGAAATTTACAGTAGATAACCAATATTATGACTAAAATTTTGAGGGTTAAAAATTTGATGAAAAAGCAAAGGGGTTAACCCATAGTTTTTGTTTATTTTTCCACTATTTTGAAAATTTTTCGATTATATATTTAAAAATACGAAAGTTTAGCTAAAATAAAAGGGTTTGAAAGAGATTTGCATGTCTTCTGGAAAAAAATAGGGTAAAATTTTCAGAAATTTCGTAAAAAAGGTTTGACGTTTTTTCGAGCATTTGAAAACTTTCGAAATATGAAAAAAAAGCATATTTAAATATATATAGGGTGATATTTTATGGTTGAAAAGAGAAGTTTTAGGCATAAAAAAATCCATTCGATTTTAGAAGTCAAAAAATTGCACCCAATGTCCTGATGTTCCTTCACCTGATCTTACATGTTATCATCAGTCTTGTCTAACCTCTTTGTTATTCTTTTCCACCTCCTGAATGCTTGTAAATAAATCATCTTTCACGTCGTATTATTTATATATCTCATTGTAATGTTATTTACTGTCACTCTGATGATGCTACGTTTGGGGACGAAACGTTAGTTACCTCCGCCAACGGAGTTGGACGGAGGTTATGTTTTCACCGGCGTTTGTATGTTTGTATGTTCGTTAGCAACCTAGCATCCACATCGCTGGATGGATCATCACCAAACTTGGTCAAAACATCGGTCATGGTCCAACTTAG
>JBAHVQ010202510.1:0-13020 GCA_036872915.1 Nanipora kamurai
CGAAGCGTTTCACTGCGACGAAGGTCCTTCGCAGTGAACGTCACTGTACTGTATTTAAGTTTCGACAGTAACTAACCTAACCTGCTGGGCTTTCTACACATCGTTAAAAACTGCCTACGTAGCACTCGTAGCGTAACGCGTTGATGAAACTTGACTGTTAAGGTTCGAGTAGTGATTAGAAAGACTGTAACTAACGTGCCGCCGAGGCCTTCGAAACGTCAATCACCATCACAAACAGGTCTTGTAGTCAACAGCTCACATCTTTCTTTCTTTGAATAACTACTTCTTGTTCCAATTTCCGTTATTAAAACTTATAACTGTCTGGTATCGACTGTCTTGTTTCCGGAGAGTCCTGTCCCCTTGAATTCAGCAAATAGTAAAGTGATATCCGGCGCATCCTTATCCACGAAGTCAAATAAAGTTTATTGTCTAATCATATCGCATTGCATTGGATTAGATTGCACTGTATAGTATTGCATTGTATTAATTGCATCTTATCGTGTTGTATCGTATAATCCGAAACAAAATAAATGGATAATTTCAAATCCCACTAAGAATATCGTCGAATATTTCAAAAACGCCTTTCTCATACTCTGCAAACTTCATGAACAACCTTTTCACACTCTAAACGCGATTATTGTACAACAACAGGGAACCAACAATGTTAAATGCAAATTCTCATTCAACTTTCCACCAACAAGAAAGCATGACACACTGTCATGATGATTTAATTGTTATTTGAGTGCTGGCTTGACGATAAGGATAACGAGGTATGCAAGCGCAGTAAACACTTCATGGTAGGTTAACCTTCTTGTACTTTGGTAAAACGAAGAGTTAAAGTAACCATGAAATGCTTACTGCGCTTGCGTACTTCGTTACGCTTATGTCGCTGGAAAAAAGTGGTTTAAGGGGCTTATTGTATGAGATCGGATCAAAAATTTCAAGCCGATAGAAAAACTCGATCCGCTTCGGAAATTTTGTCGAGTTCTATTGTCTTCGAAAGTGAAGTCAATCCTGCTTGTCGATCCGATTGACTTCTCAATCCGCTTGCACTGAAGGTTAATCCGCTTCATGTAAATAATAATAAAGTTGATTCAGATTTAGTTTCATTGAGTTCAAATTTCGAGGGCAAGGCGGCCTCTCAAAAACAGCTTCTTAGGGTGTCAACATCTGTCTGTTAAGTTTACTGGTTCAAATCCCTTATTAGACATACAATAACACTCTAGGGATTTTTAAATTATTCATAATTTTTGTTTCTATATCATTTGAAAGAATACGCTGACCCAAATTCATAAACGCCTGTTTGTCAGTTCTTCCGATTCTCATCCGAGCCTCAAAATCGGGAGTTAAGCTCTTTGTATTGACTGAGGCCACGCGTCAGGTTGAATGCCAAGGATAGTTCTGACAATCTATTTACAACATAACACAGCAGAACACGGCAGGATGCAGTGCAATGCCCTACAACAATACAACTGAATGCAACAAAACAGAACATACTACAATACAATGCAATACAACACAAGAACTGAAATTGCTTTGAAAGAAAAGGCCGTCCAGAAATCAGAAAGGCTTGTAGCTTAAGGTAACTATAACTAAGGTAGCTGTAGCCATTTACATATAATTGGCACGGCATAAATGTCCGGAATTCCATCTGCAGTTATATAACTAAAAATCCATTACGATGCATTATCAACCTTTTTTCGTTGATCCGCGTAGGAAAACATTTCAACCTGTGGCTAAGGGTATTTTTAGATAAATGGGAGAAGTGTTATTCTATACGGTCCTTCCTGGCGGTGAATAAAGTGGATGTTTTAGATATTTTTAGGTCGTTATTTAATTTGCCTGACCCCGATGAAAGTTAACGTGCGATGATTATTTATCCGGGCGGTGGTTTTTGGAGTAGATAAACGACGGGATCAAAAGAACGGTAGAGGAAGCCTGTCCCGAAAACATATTGAATGGTGATTCTGATTGGCCAATTTGTATGTAAATTAGCACATGGAACGTCACAGAGAAATGATTTACCTCTACAGAACTAATACCAAAGGAATTTTACCAAGAACTCATTGCAAATGCTGCTTCTTGACGACAGACGAAGGTGATATTGATACCAAAGAATGAACTGCTAAGAAGGATTTCGTGTGGAAAGGGTGTTAAAAGAAGTCGCGTACGTTATTGTGTGTTAGCGGCATGCTTGTCCGGTCTTGGGATAAATTCAAAAGGATTGTAATTGCTTAGAGCCAAGTGCATGAAAAGTAGAGCCTCCACGAAGGATTTACCCGACAGGTCGCTCGGCAAGGATCTTCAGCAATGGCGGATCATTTAACATTGTGATTGCCGATTTCCATGGAGGTTTTGCGTGGAATGGTCGTTGTTTTCTAAATGCAAAGACACGCCGAAGGTATTGTGTCTAGCAACGCTCTAAATATAACTCGAACTCGAACCGAAAGGACAAATTGGCGTATTTCCACAAGGCTAAACTCGTGTTAAATTAACTCAATTAGCATCATAAACCAAGTCATTCATCTTCACCTCTTCTGTCTCACTTTCTGGGCTCTCAAGTGGCGGGAAGCTGGGTAACTTTCGAGTTCGAGAGCATTGTGTACTTCTCCAATTGATTGTTGTATTTTGTAGTTCCGACCGGTTGCTTTTTGTTGCGTCTTAGGTTCAAGTGCTCTTGATACGCCATCCTTGGAAATCAAATACTTTGTACGGAAGCCGTTAGAGTTTAAGTACAATAGAATATGTTTTTATTCAAGCACTTTTCTTGTGTAGTTCATACATTAAAATACGTCTTTGAACCTATTTATCTAAGTCCCAGCTGGATGCCAAATTTGCTTCTCGTCGAAGAAGCGACTTAGATTGTCCTGTCAGCGAAAACTTCCTGCACTAATTTCCTTAATAGTTTATATAACATATAGACCGTAGTTTTCAATGTCAATATTGGAAGTATCCTACCTTCACATTTGCATTTGAAGTGGCGTTCTGTCTAGTTAGCCAGTGTGAAAATTATTTAGGAATAAATTCATCGATTTACAGCGAATATACAATCTCTGGGCAAACGAGGTCGACATCTTCTAAATTCCGAGATGCAGCGAGCAATTTTATGTTTTCAGCAGCATTTTTAGTCGGCTTCATTCCCGATTCGTCACGTTGTGTAGTAAATTAAACGATGTACTGTAGTTAATACTACAATACGTGAAATCTCGAATTAAAGGTTGTCTTTGGAACGACCGTTTGGCATAAAACGAACTCTCGTGATTGTTTATTTTTCTCTAAAAGTAAATACGCCATCGATATTCGACGAAACAAGCTCTGCTGTTCCAGTTACAATACTCTAGGATTGTAAATGTTGATCAATTCACCTCAGAGAAACCACTTTGTCTCGACGTGTCACCAACGGGCCATGACAGAATTTCCTGAACAAAGTATGTTATAGATAGCACAGGAAAGTCCGTCCACAAACTTTTAAAAATGCTAGAAAACGTGCGTTTCTCAATATTAACGTTCAGACATACAATCACCGGTTCTCTTGTGAAGAAAAATGGAAAACAAATACTATATCAGAGACAGAGGGTTTTTTTCTTTTTTTGCACGTGATGTAGGACTGGATGTTGATTTGAAGCATTCCTGAAACAAATTGTTGATAACGTAATTTGAAATCATCCATGTGCTTAGTTCCTTATGGATATCAGCTTTTGTTCTGAGTAGTGAATGGCAGGTTTACACGTACCGGTGACATCTTGCCCCTCTATGAATCTACTACCTCAATAAAATGATATAGTGCCAATATTTTAAGTACCAGTGAAGTAGTAGTAAACAAGTCATAGTCTGAAGTAATTGGACGCACTGCATTCCAGTTGCTGCAAATTATTTCATCCTTATGATGCATTTCGATTTAGAAATCAGTTTACATAATATATGAGAATTAGTCACATGTACTGGGAACCCAAGCTTCTTGGGAAAAATGCTTGAAGTCTTAGCTTCATACTCAATGATATAGAACCTTTCAGAAAAGATGTGCATAATGTCATTATGATACATGTTGTACACAGAAGTCCAATTTTGTAGTTCTTTTTCAGATAAGCTGCAGTATGTACTGCAAGAGCACTGGTTAAATAATTCACTTGGTCTGATCTTTTATGTTAGTTCTTTGATAGTAACAGGTTGTACTTCTGTACGAAGTTGGTACAATTGTAGCACAGGTTCAAATTGGGTTCTGTCAAAAGGGCTAGTTTTGAGTGCTGGTGTTGGTAACTACAAGATCATAACAGCATGTTTTGACTAATGATCTGGTGCCATACAATATATGTGGCATCCCAAGAAGCATTTTAAAGATAAATGTTTAGAGATAGAATAGTGCACTGTTTAGGGATATTGAAATGTTAAAAAAATCATGCTCCAATGTTTTTTAAATTTAATGCCAGATTTCTCATAACTTCCAAAAGAAGAAACCAAATGACATTAAATATTCTACAAATTTGTTGTGTAGCGTGCATTTTCAGTGTTTAAATATTCCTTGTTACATACCAGATGCCAACTTGAACCTTGAATTTCCAAGACTGTAAGCTAATAAACATTGAGACTTTAAGACAGTGATCTGTAAATTAAATATTTACTTGTTTTTGTATAAATTTACAGTTTCTCCCTTGTGTCAGGGTAAATTGTGCAAGAATTTTTCTGTTAAAACAGCTGTGAAGGTTCGTAGAAGATTATTCTTTATGCTATGAAGTTACAATTTAGCAATATATTATAATACAATAGTTGTCTAGCCTTTTTAGTAAATTCATACATGATTGTTAATTTCTCTATGAACTTAAATCTGAAGATCTGCCCTGGAAAACCTATACTTAAAGTCATATGTATACTTGAATCTCAGAGTGATGCCAACCCTGAAAATGTTTGATGTACTGTCCTTACCTGTAGAACAATAAATTTGTTGATCAACATGTGTACGTATTTATCTCAAGTTTAATTTATCTGTTAATGATACCAGGTTTGCCATCATCGAGACTGTCAGAACTCCAATAATGGACTCCCTCTGGTACTTTGTTTGGACTGTGATCGAGCCACACATGTTGGGATTTCAAAAAACCATGCACGCTTTGAACTGAAAGGTAGATGTAATGCATAGCAACACAAACTTACTAATACTGTGTAATTTTGGACTCAATATTTCTTATTGGTCAAATGAACATTTGCCAAATCTTCCTGCAGCGCTTAACATGATCCTAGTTTGGTTCACAAGGTTAATCTATTTCACCCTGTCAGTAATATAAACAAAGTGCAACTCCTTCTGCTGAATGGAATCCTTTGGTGTTTGTTAGAATTTTAAAATCCTAAAAGGCTGACTTGGTCAATCATGAGAAGTAAAAGGCAAGCTTACTGCAAACTTGTTGTGAATCAAGCTGAATACATTATCTTTTTGTGATAGACTGATTGTTACATTCAACTACTGCATATGAAATACGTATAGTACATTAGACCTGTTAGCTTGCAAATCCAACGTGCAAGTTGTGGATCTTTTTCCTTCATAATCAGAGTATATGAATTTATATACCTGTACTTGACATCATATTGAAAAAGACAATTTGTAATTAAAATCCATTAAAACAATGAGATTTTGATCTTATCAGGAAACGAAGGTTTTCAAAAGATGTCTTCAAGCAAAATAGCTGAATCTGATTCAGGGGCTGAAGATGACCAAGAGCCCATTGCAGCCATCTATACGTAAGTCGCAGATTAATTAATCAACCACTACAGAAACTCTGAAGGGACTGGGCACTGGGTAACCTCTATGTCTTGTGATTAGCTAAAGGTTTGTAACATTGAACTCTATATAGACTAAGCTGACTGCCACTCAAAAAGTGAAGCCAAAAATGGCCAACATAGGGCCTTGCTAATCATTTCCCTTTGTCCTTCACACAGTCACATTAATTGGAACCAGTCCCCAACATAAACAATGTTGACCTTAAGCCAAACTGGAACCTACAACTAACCCCCTGGACACCAAATACTTATGATTTCCAGGGGGTTTTGACAACCAAAATTCTCCTCCAGGAGTTGAAAACTAAACCCTCAACATTGTTCAGTAACTCCTGGAAACTGCCCATGTAAATTGTTCTGAGAGAACTAAACAATACTGACTAAACCAGCATAGAGGCGTGAGGGAAACAACCAAAAGGCCTCCGTGTGAGCCATTTTTGGCTCCACTTTTTGATTAGCTAATTGACTGGAGTCAGCCTTCCAGCCTTTCAGTAATCACAATTTGTGGGTTTGTGGGTCTTTTCTGGGTTTGTGGAGTAGTCAATTAGTTGAATTAAAATCCCATTATCCAAGACATTGTGATCATTGTAAAGTCTTGTAAGAGCTGGCTTGCAAACTTAAAAATTTAGCTCTATGTTAAAGGTATGGCATTTGTGACTTCAGAATGTTATCATAAAGTTGGGAATTCGATAAGGTTGTTTGAAACAATTTAATAGTGTAATGAAAGATCCAATACCCATAATAATAGCTGGTGAACTGTAACTCAAAGGCATTTCAAGTTGTAGTATGATAAAGTTTTACATATTTAGTTTAAGGTATAACTGTCAGTTTGTGTACTAATTTCTTCATTTTTGTTTGTGTTTCATCCAGAGAGAAAGTCAAACCCAAGAGTCAATCTGCCAGGAGAAGATTTATGAAACTTACAGATACCTCTAAGAAGAAACCAAGAAGGCATAATACAGATGTATGTTCATGTATTGTCAACAATAAATTCATGTACAGTGAATGGTTAAATTGCTTAGCAATGAGGTTCATTCAACAGTTCAAAAAAACACAGAGAAGTTCTCAGCAGACTTTTTTATTGTGCTAGTTGATATTATTTATTCTGTCAAAAGTTAATATCAAGCCCTAGTTCTTGCTTTCTTTTCATTGGGGCTTTGGGTCTTTTTAAGGATCCTGGAAGAGAAATTATCAGGTTGAAGATTTATACTGAGTCATCTGGGGACTTCAACTTGGAAATGATACCTGCACTGAAAGGAAAGACCTTGAAGTAAGTTAGTCACCAACCATTGGTTACTTTTTCTTTACTTTACTACAGGCCTGCCAGTGATTTAATAAGGTGCAATAAAGCACCCATTGTCTGCAAAGAGTGAATTGCAGACAATGAAACAAGAAAGGGTTTAAGTTAAGAAATTTTACATTGTTGTATGAGATTTGGTTTAACTCTTTCCTGTCCAGGGACTTTCCCCTGGATGAGTAAAATCTTCTGGCATTAGCCAGAGTTAAGTACTGAAGTCTAGATGGGTTACTGAAGACCTATATGGACAGGAAGGAGTTAATGAACTGGGATGCTATGTGATGTAAAGGAAATGCTGTACAATAAGTGAGTGAACAAGATGCACAGTAGTAAATGAGGAACAGTAACTGGGATGGGATACACTCAAATATATTTCAATTTGGTGATGCTGGGTAAACTCACTTGGGAAACTGGAGGGTAATATTAGACACTGCAATGTCTAAATGGAATGGAGTGCTACCATGTGAGATGAAAACAAAATATGTTGACAATTAATGTTAGAATTTACAACGTGCCATGTCTGAAACTTAATGGGATGCAGTGGGTAATGTTGGATGGGTGAGCTTATGTTCAAAAAATGTAAGATGAATGCTGTTGGTTGAACTGTGATGGGATGAGCAAGAAACAGTAAGAATTAATAGCTTTGGATGAAGAGGAATTGGATGACATACGGTAAGTTGGTTAACTAATCAGTTCTTTTTTGTCTTTGTCTTCTCAGGGAGTCATTGGAACCAATGCTGGAAAAATACAACATCACATTTGAAAGTCATTCAGTGTTTTTGGACTCCTCAAACACACCTTTACCTCTGGCATTCGAGACCTTTCCTCTCAGTGGAAGTATACTTCATGTAAGAGGTATGTGAGTAGTATGGTATAAAAATATGATATAAAAATTAGAGTGCTGCGTCGGCAGTATTGAATGGCTATGTAGATAGTCAAAAGGTTTGAGAAACTGCCTGAACGTAAGGATGCTTAAACTGACGTTTCAAGCGAAGGCCCAGCGTAGGCAGTATAAAATACCGTAGAAAGTTAAAAAGTTGGTAGACTGCCAAACTATTGTTGAATAAATTCTAACGTATTGAGGTAAAGCCCTTTGTCAGTGAGTGAAACGGGCTCTGGGGGAGGAATGATGACTAGACTGTTTTTTAAACTAAATGGAGTCATATCTACATAGTGAAATGATACCAGGCCCACCTGGACAGAAAGGAATCTAAGTGCGTATGTATGGAAGAAATACTACAAAGAAACTCCCTTTCTTGGAAAACCTTTCCAAATAACCAGGATTGGCCTTCCTGGCTCTCTTCCCAAGCTCACTTTGTTTTTGAGACATGGAGATTTCTGTGATTATTTATTTTATAACTGTCGTATTTTTATTATTTTAAACCACCACTGTGAAATTTCAGACAATTCTCTCGTGAATGTGGACAAGAGAGTGAGAGCTATATCGAAAAACTTCGAATCAAAACCACAACCCGAACCGACTATATCACGAACACCGTCGTTCAACAAACGATCTCAGAAACTAGATGAAAAGGAGAAAGATAAAGAAGCAACTGTAAAAGAGGAGGAGAAAGACAGTGAAGAATCTTCAAAGGTTGGTTGTGCTGGCAAATTGTAATCGTACGCTAGGGAAGTTTGTTAATTCATACCAAAGGGCTAGGTTTTGTTTTTCATAGCACGAATGTCCAAGTCTTCTAGAACATGGGTTTTCTTAAATATGGTCATGGAATGTCGTGGAAAAGACAAGGAATTTTAGCGTTCCAAAAGTGAAAGAACCATGGCAGTAGCAACCACAACAACAGCATAAACAACGACAGACAACAACCACCGCAACAGCAGCAGGAACAACAACAAACGACGCATTTCAAGTTTACAATCGCTTGACCACCTCTAAAGCTTGCAATACGTTTGTTTACACAATAACATTTCCCCAGATGTGTCTATATTTTTCATTTTAGAAAGGAAAAAAGAATGCATCATCCACCGGTGGTGACAGCGAAGATCGCAACCAGAACAACGCAATGTCTGGAAATGGCTCAATGACTAACTCTCAGAAAGGGAAACCGTCTGGAATTTTGACTGGGCTTTTTACTGGCAATCCAGCACTCCTCATGAAAGGAAAGGTAAGCTGGCATAAAGGACTGATAAGATAAAACTATAGCTTTGTACAAGTATACAGAAAGGCAACTGACATACAGAAGGACAGACACAGACATGGCTAGGTGTAACGCGAAATTTATGGCTTGCTGAATGAGTTACTTTTGCGGTTGTGCGCACGCGTACAAGATGCCCAGTACGATTCACATCAGGTATTTCGTAAGTGTATGTGCCAGGGTTTGTTTTAACTTTGTTTGGGCTTTTTTACCTTTCACGACGAATAGTTTTAGTATTCTTCATACATTGTTCTATTACTGACTTGTTAAAAGGTTTTAACTTGTTTCAGCTTGTAATATTTCTCGCTCTCGGGCTTCAATATACAAATTCCATCGTCGGGAATATCGAAATTACCGTTTAAGTGCTACTGAACTTCATCCAAGAAGTACCCTTGTTCACGTATAAAGTTATCAGAAAGTTGCTGGTTCGGAAATTTCCTCATCAGGGGTCCTGAAAACTTTGCTGAGTTTAAGCTCGCGAGGAGCATGCGTACATCTGAAGTCTCAGAAATTCAAGCTTTGGTATTTTAAATTGCTTTAAAAGTCCTGGTAGTTAAAAGGAGGTTGCACGGATTTAAACAAAAATACCCAAACCGACACAAGCGAAAATTTCCCTCAAAAATGCGGTGCTTGTGTTAATACATTTTTAATCTTTTGCTAATCTTCGAATCTTTCGAAGAAATTTTCAAGCCTTAATTATTTCACAAGGTGTCACACATTTCGCGCCTATTCGTGCAAATGTTTCTACTCGTCACACGTGGTTGGTTATTTCGTAGTTATTTTAGCGGGACGTCGGATTACTTATCCATCGCAGAGGTGAAGGAGAGGGAGCAACCTTCATCAACAGTTGGATTTATGAATGGTATACGCCGGATAATACGATAAAATAACTGACTTGCCATTTGATCGGCAGAAAAAATCAAGCTTTAATTATTCAAAGCATGGATAGTGACGGATAAGCTATTAGGTCTTCATACAACCGGAGGGTGGGGACACAACTCTCTTTAACGGCAGACTAGCAGAGGATTTTTTTAATTCATGCATGTGCCACATTAGCCTACGTTTTTTTCCCTTCAGGAGCAGTTCACAGTTCGCTCGCTGCCTGAAATCCTACAGTATTTCACGGTACATGGACTGGGGAATGAAACAAAATCACCAACTAATGAACACGAGTTTTATTTGGTAAGTTGAGCTGCGTTCATGTTTTTATTTTATTTCGTGGTGGCATTTAAATGTGATGTCCCTATTCTTTTCGCTTCGTGTTAACCTTGCCGTGGTTCATCTCGATGTAAACCATCCAGCTGTTGTCCGACACAGTGCACGACTAATTCGCTATCATTTATAATTATAAAGTGTTTATGAAATGAAAATTAAGTTTGTTTTATTTGAAAGAACTCTTGAAATCATAGCGCAACATCTTTTACACCTTTTTCATATCCCACTTCGTTCTTGAGATATTAAGATATATTTGATGTTTATAATACGCATGCTCTCAAGCTATTCTACTCAGAAAAACTTTCTGAGTCCCTGACGGGAATCAAACCCGTAAGCTTCTGATTGCCGGAGAGATGCTCCAACCATTGAGCTACATGGACTTAGATGGTGAGCGAAGGTTACATTTATGTACTGGTTCGCATAGATGGTAGACATATGTACTGCCAGTCTGCAAGTCTCGATATGCCGTCTGTTTATTTTAGTACTAATCAATTTATTTTAGTACTTTCATTGATTAGTACTAAAATAAATAGACGATATATCGAGACTTGCAGACTGGCAGTACATATGTCTACCACCATTGCGAACCAGTACATAAATGTAACCTTCGCTCACCATCTGAGTCCATGTAGCTCAATGGTTAGAGCATCTCACCGGCAATCAGAAGGTTACGGGTTCGATTCCCATCAGGGTCTCGGAAAGTTTTTCGGAGAAGAATAGCTTGAGACCATGCATATTATAAACATCATATAACAACCAAGCTACCACAGTTAAAGACATCAAGATATATTTGATATCAAATAAATCTTAATATCTCAACGAAGTGAGATATGGAAAAAATACAAAAGATGTTGCGTTATAATTTCAAAAGAAAAACTTAATTTTCATTGCACAGACACTTTAAAGAACAGAACTTTACGTTGCCACTGATCAGGCAGGAAGCGTAACTTGAAAATGAAAATCAAAACTCAGCAAATTGCTTTACGAATAGCCTTAGACACAACAGTGTTGAATGGTAATATTTAATAGAACAAGATATAACAATTCGTAGTAAACATCTCATCATCATCAGAGGTTTGACTTTACGAAGTAGTGGAGGCCTAGGTATATAGTGCAATATATCTTGTATATTGGTCTGTGCGATGAATATGTAATTATTATATATCTAGGCGTCTGCCATTACATAAAGTTATATCTGTTATGATAACAACGGGACGTTTTTCTCATTAAATATTATGATTCAATTCTATTGTGTTAGTGGCTATTCTTAAAATACTATCCTTCATTTCAAAATAGCCTGGCAATAAATTAAACATGCAGATCATTTTTCGAGAAGTATATGCATACAGTGTTTATAAACAAGTTGGAGATCCATCAAAAATCCTACGGATCAAGCGCAGCAGAAGAGTTAAATTCCTGGTATTAACCAACGAGTATGGTAGAAGCTGACAAAACTATTTTCCATGCTGTGATTTCTTAAGTTCGTTCGTACTGAGACACTATTTCGCTGAAAAAGCGTGTAAAACCCTCATGGCTCGTAAGTGGCTGAACAAAGCTTTTTCCCCCCATGCGTGAAGAAGTCATTTCACACTTCTGGTAAATCGGCAGTGGAATTTTCAAATGACATTTCCCACGGTCGATTTTAATGGTAAATCTCATAATCACACACGATTAAATAATTAACTCGCCAATGACTTAAATCATCGGAACATGATAGTAATGTTATGTTTGTATTATAACGTGTGCTTAGTAATTACTACTTCACAACTTTTGCTGAATTTATTTCAGTGGTGACGGAAAACGACTTGAAATCTAGGTAGGCCATGCAAAATAAAAAAACCCAACAAATAAAACAGTGAATGCATTACTACTTCATTGCTAATCACGATTTGGAGCCATGCATTCTTGCACTCTTGCATACGCACTGAAGGAAATTCGGGAAGTGTATTGATCGAGCGTGAAGTTTGAACTGGCGAAATGTCAGACCGATATATTTAACAACGGAGCGAAACATGCGCAGCCAGTCGAAGTCCGTGCGGAAACAGAGATTCGATATAACCCTAGAGCTGCCACCGCTTATGTGAGAGCCGCTTACAGGCCAAGGTCGCTTATATTCGGAGTTTTTCGAAATCCCAAACGAACACATGTTATTTTAAGCCGCTTTTATGCAAGTCGCTTATAATGGCAGTTGTTTATATGCAACAAAAATATTAAGTCGCACTGACCTTCTAATTTCAAAACAGGTTGCTACCCAACCGTCATTTTTTTTTTTCTCCCGGTAGTATTTCTATTTTTCACATTTGTTCACCATGACTGATATCGTAAGCAACGGCCCTGTACATAATTTGCGTCATCGTGATTGACAAATCCTTCTTATCTATTGTTTTGGTCATGTTCCGGTCTTGCTTTTCACGAAAACAATCCCTCCGTGTTGGTTTCCATTTGCTAAGCAATATTGATAATTAAGAAATAGAAAACATTTTCCGTGTTTCTATACAGTTATAGAAACACGTGTGGGAGTTTGGGAGAACGAGAAATAATCAGTGGGAAAACGAGCCCGTAGGGCGAGTTTTTCCACGTTATTTCGAG
>JBAHVQ010202542.1:0-13017 GCA_036872915.1 Nanipora kamurai
CCAGACGATTTTACTCGTCGAGGGGAAAGTCCTCGGACAGGAAAGAGTTAACCAGGGTTTAAAACCTATCTCCTTAACTCCTTCCTGTCCGTTTTGGTCCTCAGTGACGTATGGAGATTTTACTATTTAACTCTGGCTTAACGCCAGACGATTTTACTCGTCAAGGGGAAAGTCCTCGCACAGGAAAGAATTAAGGACTGTTTATCTTAGCTGGCCAGCTTTGGCGAGATTGCGCCCTGACGTTAATTTGTCCTGAAACTGGCGGTCTCCACAGAAACGATACTAGGAAAGACTTTTTCATGGTCGCTGGAGAGGAAATCCTTGCCTTTGGACGCAAAAATAACTGTGAAATATGTCCAAAAATCAAAAATAGAGGATTGCTTGGTGATGGCCCTGTAAGAGCCTAATTTGAATAACTTTTGACATCCAAGCCTCGTTTCCGTGCAAGCTGCCATCTTTATGAATATGGTCTATGTGAGAGCCAAGCTGGCTCTGGTGCTTAATCGATATCTCGTTCTGCATCAACCGAGATCTCCGCTCCCAGGGTGGGTTCCTACCGACGTAAATACGGTGGACCGAAGTGGCTTGCTTACCGGGCTGGTAAGCTAAGCTTCGTACACTCGACTGAATTGGTTTTCAGAGAAATTTTTGATGATCCCATCTTCCACGACACAGGAACGTTGTTCACATGTATTCCAGACGAGCTGCAGTTTGAGCCTTCTTAAAGGAGACCCTTTAGTCTCCTGAGTAAAGAAGACCCTTCAAAGTCAACATAGAAAAAAGATCATTTATAAGCAGCAGCTGGTTTAATGAGTAGGTGAACGGAAAACTCTGCTCAGGCTTAGAGTGCTTTTTTGTTAGATATTCGGTAAAAATATCAAATGCCTTTGGATAACCAAGTGAACTCAGTCCTTAAGTGCATGCCCATCAGATGATGAAGAGTCAAGAAGATGCCAAAATGCTGCTGATCGAGGTTCGACCGTGTCTGGAGAGGAATGGAGCTCTTGGCAGCGTGAGCTAAGAAAATAACAATATTAGAGGAGGTCAAAGAACCCAGGTACTACTCAAGGAATGGAAGAGAAGAATGGAACTTTTGGCAGCGTGAGCCAAGAAAATAACAATATTAGAGGAGATCAAAGAACCCAGATACTACTCCATGATATTCGAAAGTACTCCAGATCTAACTCACGTTTACCAGATGTCACAAGTCCTGAGATATGTTTAGATGATGGAGGATAAAGTTCAGGCCAAGGAGTCTTTTCTTCGTATCATTCAGACGAAAGAAAAGACTGTTGAAGCGCTCACGAATTTAATGTTGGAAAAGTTGGAAGTAGATCATCTTGCCACTGAAGACATGCATGGATGGTGTTAGGACAATGCAGTAACCATGGCAGTTGTCTGTTGTGGCGTGCAGGGACTGACCTCGAAATTGAAGCTTATCAAAACATATTGATGTTCTAGCATGAACCAGGAAAGACTAAGTAGTCTGGCACTTTTGTCGATTGAAAGAGACATCAGTAATAGCAAAGTATTAAATGCCGCGTGGACACTACTGAACGATACGTAGAAAGCCAAAGGGGTAAGACACAGAAACTTAAGAGCAAAAGAAATTGATGTTTCAAGCCAGGCCCTTCGTCGGAGTGAAACGTCTATTCTTTCTCAAGCCGCCCCAATAAAATCAGATTGTCAATCGACTATGCAACTACTCTTGCAGTTTTGGCTTTAAACTGAAGCACTCGAACTACCGGTGTACTATTGTGTTCCAACGAATGTATTTCAAAAAAGTAGGTGCAATTTTACTTAAAATCGTTCATAAGTACCAAAATAAAGTACTGAGAATAGGCTTGAAAAGTTATGATAAAAAGTTTTAGAACTAATGGTAATAAATAATTTGTATGACAGTTAGAATAATTTAAAGAATAACTCAATATTATGGTTATATTATATTATTATTATATACTATATATATATTATATATATATATATTATATATATTATATATACATTATATATATATATATTATATATTATATTATTATATTATATTATATAATTATAATATTATAATATATAATGTTTCGTAATTATTCAAACTATGCGACGATCATGGCAGATTTCAAGTACAAACCTTTAGATGCTTTTGTGTCCATTTGATCGTTAAAACCGCTCATGGTTTCTAAAAGAATGCCTCCTTGGTGCTATGAATTAAACTGATGGTACATGCAATGGTTTTGTGATCTCGATGACCTAAACTAGCGCGACAACTTTGATCGTAAGATTGGAAACAAGTTTTAATCTAGCGATAGTACTTGCCTGGGTGGATTTCGTGTAAGTAACCCCGAAGATCTTGGGCATGAGTTTTGAAAATGTTTGGCGAGATGGCCAAGAAATGCATTGTGCAGAGCGTACACACTGTCGTCACTGTAGTGGAGTGATAGTGCGGTGGCCAAGAGTAGCAAAGGCTTTGCTTCGGCGTTCTTTGGCGACCTTTCATTACTTGAAGTTAATTTTCCTAAATTTTTAAGATTTGATTTTACTTTACAGAAAAGGCTTGTTCATATTCTGACGAGGCTAGACGCATTGGGTTACCGGAATTTTTGAAGAAAGTTCAAACTGCTTATTATGAATACAACAGAGACAGAATAATGCAACCCGCTGATTTGAAGAAAAGGTCAGTTAATTGCCATGAATGCAATAGGAGTAATATCACCTAATATCACATTTATTGGTATCCATATGCAACATTCTTTGCAGGCACAGCCACATATTTCAGATGATAAGCTTAGTTGAATCATCTTCAATATAAAGAGTTTGACAAACTATCGAAGATCGAGGGTCTAGAGTAACAAGTTAAGAATCGAGACTCTTTGGTCGAGAGTTGAGAGACATCCGATAAAAATGTTGCCAGGTTCACAAGGGCATTCAGCCGCGGAAAAATTAGCCAGCGAAGCAGGCGCTCTGCTCCTGATCTGTAAGCTAAAGGAAAACGTTTCATTTCGTCAATTCGTCTCCGGATAAGATAACAGAGCCAGTGATATTCGGAACAAGTAGACGGTCGACGTATTTTATTCATTTTCTACTGATCGCCCAAGTTCGTTAGGTGAATGCTCTTATGAACGTAGCAACATATTGATCAGGTGTCTCTCGACTTTCTTCTGGTGACTCACGACCCTTCACAGTTAGTCAAGCTCCACTTTTAACAGGGTTATCCCAAACAGCAAAGCTACTTTAAACTGAGGAAATGTAACTTCAAAAACAAAACAAACAGAAGTTCCTCTAGTTTGTATATGAGACTACTCTGATAATGAAGAATGACTCTGGGGACCATGTCGATTCAAATGAGATCATCTTATCTTGTGATAAGAAATCTTGACAGCAAACGGCTGAGATAATACCATGATAATGCACATTTTCCTTGTTCTGGAAGGGACCTTAAAGCCCCTTAGTTTCTTCGGCCCAGGAATCGTGTCCTAATTTCTCTGATCGACTTATATGATACATCCTCCATGAGGAATTGTGTCACTAGTACTTGTGTACAAAAGTGTACAAAATAATAATTAGGGAATATCGTGTATTTCTCCACGGAGGTAGTTTTTAACTCTGTCGCTGCCACGTCTCCCTCTGACGAGTAAAATCGTGTAGTGTAAAATGGTAAGAGTTCCCCGAGGCAGGAAAAGAGTTAAAGAAGAGAGTTTTTAAGCTTCCCATTCATTCATGACTTTAGAACAAGCCTTTGTCCTTTGGGAGTTTGTTTAAAAGAGCCTCGTCAGGTGGGAGGTTTAAAAGCGAATAAAACTCATTTTATGGAAACTCTTGTAATTAAATCCTTGAACTTATGACTATTTGTTTGCCTCTTAGATATCTTCCCTTTAATTGTACTCCAGCCTATTTGAAGGAAAAGACAGACGCGTCCTTTTCTTTATTGAAGGAAATCGAAAAGAAAGACATAGATGAAAGTAAAATGATGCCTAGAGAAGTAAAAGGTGTGGAACAGGTAAGTTAAAAGTAGGACAGTCTGCAGGATGGGAGGGGGATTGAAACAACAAGGATGAAGCAAACTATACAGCAGTAATCGATAGTTCAGGTACATAAACAAATAGGAAAGTGAAACTACCTAAGCAACTTAACTCTTTAAATCTCAATGTCCTGTATACAGGACATCAGTGCCCTGCACCGATTTTTGCATTTTTCGTCAACTTCCTATTTGAATTTCGACTCGAAATAAACATTTTTAAAATCTACGGAAAATTTTCAAGCAAAAATGTCCATGTTTGTGTAAGTAACTTTTCTTTGATTTTTAGTGTTTTCTTGACCGTTACAGCGCTCAAGACTAAAAAATTTTTTTTCAAAAATTCATTTGTTGCCGTTTTCTCCACGCTAGTCATCTGGGGTCGGTAGTTCACAGCCTGGTTAGCTTATCTGGTGGATAAGTCGTAATGAATGAACGGCGTTATTCAAACATTGAACAGCTCAGCTTTAATTTTATGCACTGAATACGGAGATGTCCAATGGATAGTTCTATACGCAAGGAAAGCACAATTATGCATAACGACCTGTTGCCACCTGGTAACTAAAGGTAGGCTAGATTAGCCAAACAGCGAACAGTGTACTTTCCTCACGGGGAAAGCAACAATAAGCAAGAGAAAAGTACACGCTTTGTTGTGTGGCTAATCTAACTTACCCTTAGTTACCAGGTGACAACATTTCGTTATGCATGACCGTGCTTTCCTAACGCATTGGACAGGTAAAATTCATGTGTGGTTATTCAATGTATCGATAACTGTACAACGTATAAATGTATAATGATTAGTACTGTTCACTAATTCAGACTTATCCACAAGATAAGCCATCCATGCTTTGATCAACCGACACCTAGTGGTGTGACTGTAAATCGATTTTGACGATTTTCTACAGTTTTGGGGATTTTATTAACTCATTAAATTTCCCTCACCAGCTTTTGCATTTCTCATGCACTTCGTTGTTCGAAATTTCGACTCGAAACAAACATTTTTGAAATTTACAGAAAATTTCCAAGCAAAAGAGTCCATTTTTGCGTGGGTAACTAATGACTGCGCAACTAACTGTCACCAAAAGGTGTAGCTGCATTTTTCCACGGCTTTTAGCGGTTTCCAGACCGTTAAAGGGTTAACCTAAACTTTGGTTTTTCTTTGACAGTTTTCAGTTTTTATAGCAACAGGTAGAACTCATCGGCTGAGAAGAGTACACGTCTGAAATAACAATTCATAAAGAATAGACTTAAAGTTGAACACGAACTTTGTTCACAACGTCCATTAATCGTCATTTATAAAGAATAGATTACCGAGAAAATGAATGGATAAAATTAGCACACGCTCCCAAATCTCACACTTTTGCGTATGAGAACTATACGCGTGTTTTGGACATACATAGTTCCTTATATGGAATTCTTACAATCCAAGGGCCAGGTCTATCAAGCTAGCGTTCCGGACGTTTCAAAGTTGAATGACTTGTTTAACCAGCCGTGGTTTAGCATAAGCCAATATAATTCTGGATCAGAACAATTTAACGTGAGCATCATCTGCATTTCTAACATCTTAAATACTGGGTAAGGAACTAAATTCATATCACAAAAATAACCACGACGTTGGTTATTTTTAGCTAACCTTTACAAAGTCCATTTGTTACGACTATTTTGAATTTTCTTTGCCCTCTTGTCCTAACCGCTAACTAATTGCCCTTGGTTCGGTAGAGTTTCCGTTGAGCAGGCTCTTCATTCCTATTTTATGTCGTTGGATAATTTACGCGCGACACAACGTTCAACATACGTGTACGACTTTCCTGGAAAGTCAATGCAGCTAAAAGAGTCGAATTTTTGCCGTATTCTGGGCTTGAATTGCCTTATAAATGGACTAAACATACAGACGTTCAACATTATATCGTATATATATATATATACGATATAATGTTGAACGTATATATATATATATATGTATGTATGTATGTATGTATGTATGTATGTATGTATGTATGTATGTATGTATGTATGTATGTATATATATATATATGTATACGGGGTGTTGGTGGCACAGTGTTAGTACACTTGTCTCTCACGTCTGTGACTAGGGTTCGATTCCGGCTCCGGGCAGATTTCAGATTAAAGTTACCTTGGCCACATGTGAGAAGAGTGTTGTCCAGTTTGACTGGGTACTCCGGTGTCCTCCTGTAGTGACACTGGACCCACGAGGGATGGCACTGGACCTCTACGGATAACCACTTAGTTTACCTGATAGGGTTATCGAGTATAAATAAAGGAACTTTACTTTACTTTAGTTTAAAGAATGACCAAGGTATTGCAAGAAAGAAATGGATGACATGATACGAAGAAATCATCAAAAAACATAACGATTATATAATTTTCGCCATTATAAGCATTATGCTATATTTTCTGAAAATTATATAAACCAGAGCCGCTGCCTCCGAAAAAGTGTGCAAGAGATTGTCCATTAATCAAATTTTGACGAAGATATTACAATCCTTCTTAGTGGAGTTTTGAGGCATTTTTCACTTAATATTCTTAAAATCCCACATACATTTTTGGGAAATACAGTCCAGATTATAATCATTAATGACAAAAAATATATATATCACGTAACTGTAAAATGTATGAAAATTATAGGATTGTTGCTTTTACGAAGACATCATGATTATGACGCAATAGCTCATCATCAAACGATAGAACTTTATTCACCTATACTCATTCAAATGGCCGTTATAAATTCTTAAATCTCTAAAATTCCTTCAACAGGCGAATCCTTGCTTACGTCATTGTTTGCATTTTACCTAATCAGTGTAATTCAAAACTTGACTAAAAAACGAACAAAATCGAAAATAAGAGCCCCACATAACAGTATTTCATTTTTTCATTGCAGTATATTACATTTCTTACGATAATTTTATTCACTAAAACGTCGACCAACGTTGCAGTTGCATAGCAGGGTGAAATACGTTTTACTTCTCACAATTTCTTCGCTTTTTTCCCCGGCCAAAAATGCGTGGAAAAATGCAAGGGACGGAACTTGATCATTTTGCTAGACCTGAATTAATAACCCGGGATTTGAATTAATAAATTAACATGAATTAATAACCCAGGACTTCCAGTATACAGCTGACAGAACTAACGACAACCACGGACCACAATTCAGTTATACGAAGCATCATGACGAAGCGCCGTCCATGACCATGCAAATATTGACGTGACATGCAATGAATGACAATGCCGTTTTTCCAATGGCAACAAATTTAACTACTTTGATATGTGTAGATTTATGCACAATGCTTCACGCAGCATATCATATAAAATTTGGAAAATCGCTAGTCGTCCACGAGCTAAATTTAGAGCAGAAAGACCTCGAATGGAAGGCATTTCATCTTATTCATATCTGCTGGTGTTCCCCCCTTCTAAAGTCCTAGATCGGCCACTGTTTTGAAAGGAAAAATATCTCACTCTGTTCAGTTCTCCTCGATCTCCCATGTTACAGCTGTCACGATAAAACTTCTCTGCTTAACTTCCTTGGGGCTAACCGATTCAAAAGTGAAAAACTGTTTAGCACTTTTGATAATTGTTGATAATAGACAACGCTGAAGTTGGGAAAGGGATAGCATTTTTTGTTTAGGCAGACTGAGTGAAAGAAAATTACCGACTAACAAACCCATGAATACTTTTTGGTGTCCATGTGATGTAACCAGGTTTGTGACTAAGCCGCGGTTGGGATCTGGTTTAATACTTACATTTCCGTAATAGTTCAGACTTGAGTGAGGCATCTTAGCTTCCTCCAATTTCAAAATAGCGCCATTTCGAAAATACTAGGCGACCCGTCGTTTTTTAAAAAACTCCTTAGGGGCGTTCGGAAACTGGAGAAGAAACTCTTCCAGAGTGCGTGAACAAATTTCTGAAAAGAATTCCTCTGCCTTGGTTTTTGACTTATATCTTATGAACTGTGAATATTGTTTCTTGCAGGTGAAGCTATTTTTGAGAACTGTATTTGGAAGTCCTTATGACGAAAACTTCTATAATGGTGATTGGCTAATGGGGCCAAATCATTTTTGTTGGCAATCGTTATGTGTTATAGGACGTCGTATCAGTAACTACGGTTTTGTGAAGCCGGAAAATACTAATGAACTCGAAGAAATTCTAAGAAGAATAAGACTGTATGGTGAAACATTGAAGCAGTACAAGTAAGATTTATGAATCGTCATTTCCTGAACTAGTTACGAAATAGATCATTTGAATTTTTATAAACATTATCTGCCTTACTTTAACCTCCTCCATTGCTCTCATTTGATGTTTGGTGAAATTTTATTTTTCGTAAATTTACAGATGTTTTTATCACGGTACTGTTTCAGCATTACATTCCTCTATTTTTGACGTAATATACCATACGCGAGAAGGAGACCGTGTTTCATCAGGATATCTAAACGCTGAGAAGTTTGTTGAAAACCGAAGCGATAGCCGAGACAATTTACAAGCTTCGAGGTGTTTGGATATCCGACGAAACACGACTTTCGAGCAAATAATATTGCATCTCAAAAGAATCAATATTTGATGCGAAAATTGAGGCGAAAGTAGGCTTAATTTGGGTAATTTTTTCCTCAGATATCCAAATCACGCATCAACTGTGATTTCCGTTGTGTTTTTCTCATGAATTACTAATAAATTTGAGATTTCCATGTTTTGAACCGTTGTAGTCATCCTTTCAATTTCATGATAATTTTCCTAATTATTTAAATATTACTATTTGTGTTTTGAATGAAAATGATGAGAGAAATTCAGTGGTGGTCACGGTTGCACCTCGGGAAGAACGGGCTAGATTTTCCTTCAACATACCGCACAACATTGCTGCAGGGAAAATTGAAAAGTTCTGTAGTACGTTTTACCACGTAGATAAACGACTTATCACCCAACAATTTAAAGCGTTGCAAATTGAAGCAACCAAATACCCAACCTTGAATTCTTCTATATATATGAGCAAACTCAATCTACAGAACGTAGAGCGTAGGTGTTTTGCAAGCTTGGATATAAACAACGAAAGGTTCCTTCTTCAAGCTTGAAGAACGAGCCTTTCGTTGTTTGAATTCTTCTCTTTTTCAGAACAAATTTTTTATTTTTGTTTGTATTGATCCACGCAGCAGCGTTGTTTGATAAATGGAAGAAGAACTTTGCCCGTTTTTTCGATGTTTAAGGGTTATTTAAAGCCAGATGAATAATCAGACATGGTTTAACGTTACTCTAGCTTAAAAAGATTGAACGTAGCATACAAAACTATCGTTCATGACCCAATGTTTCGACACTCCTGTCTGGTGTCTTCATCAGACGTGGTTGATCTGAGCATGAGGTTCCTATTTATATCCTTGGAAAACAATAGATGACGTTATCTATTAATGAGATGCATATAGGCATTCGGTATTAAACCAAAGTCATCACGATTCGTTGGAGCCGGGGCACTACTAATGTGCCACGCCTCCAGACAATGTTTTTGATGGTAACGTGTATTGGTGGTAATAATTTTGGAATTTTCCTACGCAATCTTGTATTTGGTTAATTTTCTCTCTTTACGGAGAAAACTACTTTTTGGCTCTCTTTTAAGCGCACTCCAGACTGACGTTTAGTCTGGCTGATGTACTCCTGAGGACAGTCGTCGTTACAAGGAGTGCAATTAATCACGTCTTTTCTCAGATTCTTCGCAATACGATCCTTAGGCTTTGTAAAAATATTTCCCAACATCAAGAATGTCTTTTGAGACACTGTTACGTTGAAACAACCTAAGATTTTTGTAATAGGTTCCGTAATTACTCGAATATACGGAACAATTGCAAAACCCCGTCATCGGATTTTCATTCTCAATATTTCTGGGTGATGGCCTAAGTGGTTTTAAGCAATTTTTAAAGAAATCGTTAGGATAGCTGTGTAGCCTTCAAAACACCGAATGTATGTCTTCGCTCACTTTCCTTATAGTCGTAACTAGTTGGTATACCTTCACCTCTCCAGAACAAAGATCCCAAAGTTTCCAACTATCCGTGGGCTGTTCTTTTAACAGCACAATCTAAGAACGGCAGGCAGTTATTTATTTCGTGATCTGTCGTGAATTGAATCGACGGTTCGATGGAATTTAGATGGTGCAAAAGAATTTCTGCTTCGTTTCCAGATGTCGCAGATACGACATCATCAACATACCGTTTCCAGAGCAACGGTGGTTTATTACCGGATTCCTATTTGCATCTCATTAATAGACAACGTCATCAATGGTTCTCTAAGGATTTAAGTAGGGACCTCATGTTCAGATCAATCACCCCGGACGAAGACACCAGACAGGAGTATCCAAACGTTGGGCCATGAACGGTAGTTTTGTAAGCTACGTTCAAGACTTTCTAAGCCAGAGCAGCATTAAACCATGTCTGGGCTCGGAAGATTAGCTAAACCCAGGATTAATGAAAACTACGCAGATGAGCTACTGTTAGTGTAGCAACTATAGTTTAAAGTTTACTGTTTAGATAACATGCAAACAGAGTGAACTTTTATCTCCCATCGTTTGAACTAAAATTGCTAAACGTTACATAACAAACAAAAGAGCAGTTAAATTTTAATCCACGATTAGCAGTAATCGTCCTTTGAACAACGGGGCCGTGATGTGTTTTGATATTTAAGTTATCCGACTCGTGGTGAAGAGCAGAGCGTACAATTTAACAGAGTCGATCCTCCGGAGATTCGTTGAAACAACCAGTTCAAGCCTCGATCATCTGACAAATGTTTCACGAAAAAGTTGGACGGTATTTGGGTTATCCTTTCAATCGAATCAATATTTTAGAAGAAAATCGAGGTCGAGGTGCAGTGTTTGGGTTATCCTTTCAAACGAATCAATATTTAAGAAGAAAATCGAGGTCATGGTGTGGTTAATTTGCTCGAGTGTTTGACTGTGGTATCAAACCGACGTCTTGTTACTGATTTCTTTATCGTTTTCTCGTAAATTACTCATGTATTTGAGAAATAGTTTGGCAATTGCTTTGAAGTGACAGTCTGCAGAACGTACTTGACAAGTAACTTTTTACCAACAAGCATTCGTAATCTTTCAGGTCAAATATGAAGTCAGGAGTCAAAGCAGGAATGGTGCGCTCGGAATACACTTGTCGATCTGGCTTGGATGCATTTAAGCAAAGATTCAACCAAATATCAAAACAAAACAACCCAAAAGATGTCTTGAAAGAATGGTTCGTCAAAGATTATTTGAATGCGTCTTTCACCAAGAATATACCAAAAACTGATCAGGAAAATTGGGTTGATTCGAAAGGAAAAAATATTTCCGTCTCAATAAGTGATGCTTTGGTAGAAGGTCAGAATATATAAGTTGTAAAAACTATAAAGTATACAAACAATTTTAAGCAAATTGGACAAAAACAAAGATCTCCCAATATAAAGAGCCATATATTAAATGTATTTGGAAAAATTATCCAAAGTTTAGAGGGTCAGTGACATGTTATGAAAGAAACCAAGATATACTCAAAATTTGCAATACTCATTATTAACCGGTACTGTGGCAATGGAGGAACCAGGCCCAAATTGAAGTTTCGTGAGGAAAATTATTGCCCATTGGTTGCCTGTGTGGTGATCTAACCAGTACAGATGACTGCACAGTCACCAGTTCATCGTCTAATGCACTTATGATATCGACACAAATATTTTAGGAATCGGAGAACCAACTGTGGAACTAATTGACTATATGGAAAAAGAGCATCTGACACACTTTCTCCCACGAGATTTGTCCAGATGGCAGCTTATAGTCTAAAGTAACTTAATTGATATTAACAAATATATTTCAGGAATCGGTGAACCTGTCGTGGAACTGATTAACTACATGGAAAAAGAGCATTTAAGACACTGTCTACCTCAAGATCTGTCCAGTGGTTTCGCTTTTCTCCCGGTGGATTACGTCTATCTGGATGGCAACAGGACGACAAAGCGCACAACGAAAACCTTACCTTTAACTGGTCAAGCATTAAGTGGCAAAAATAGCTATAAGAACATCTTACCATACTTCACAACAAGTGATATAACTCCTGAAGAGATTAACAAACTTGGAGAGCAAAGGTTGAGTGCTCTTTACCCACAGGTAAACAAGAAGAACACAAAACAACCAAAAACAACTAAACGACGCAACACAAAAGAAAATGAAACAAAAACAAAAGGAAAACAAAGTAAGCGAAACCAAACTGAACCGAAGAACAAAAATTTGAAAACACAAAATAACGAAGGAAACAAGGAACAGGGGAAAAGGCTGAAAATGAAGTTATAAGAGGAGATGGGTTTATTATAATTCTTTTTTCTTTCTTTCTTTTTTCTTCTTTCTTTCTTTCTTTCTTTTTTCTTCTTTCTGTCTTACTTTCTTTATTCCTTGCTTTCTTTCTTCTTTCTTTCTTTGTTCTTTCTTTTTTCTTTCTTTCTTCTTTCTCTCTTTTTTCTTTCTCTCTTTCTTTCTTTTTTCTTTCTTTTTTCTTTCTTTTTTCTTTCTTTTGTATTTCTTTTTTCTTTCTTTTTTCTTTCTTTCTTTCTTTCTCTCTTTCATTCTTTCTTTCTTTATTTTTCTTCCTTCTTTCTTTCTTTCTTTCTTTCTTTCTTAACTTTCTTTCTTTCTTCTTTTTTTCTTTCTGTCTTTCTTTCATTCTGTCAATCTCTCCTACCTTCTTTCTTTAGTCATTCTTTTTCTTCATTCTTCATTCACTTATTTATCTGGATCTCTTGCTCCTTAGAAAAAAAAGGATAAAAGACAGTCTATAAAATATACTTTATAAGATCTAATTAGATAATAACCACCACATAGTCTATTTGATAAAATTTTCTACCTAATCTTAGTCGTCTTCAGCGGATAAATTATAAAAACTAGACGATTGCTTTTCCGGCTTTCTAGCAAGTCTTTAAAGGGCATATGAAGTGTAAAAATCAGTCCGGAAGAAACCCTCTCACATAATACAACTTTCAAAATTATGAAG